>WSXT02048950.1:0-13046 GCA_011762715.2 Neuroterus valhalla
TATATATAATCCAAAAAATGTATAAACACAAAAGAAGTTTCGATTCCTTTTATTCACTTCCGCAACTTGACTTATCAGTGACATACACATTTGAATGTGATACACTGTAATTCGATGGAGCCCAATGGTATGCACTTTTAAAATGCTAATGATTTACCAAACTTCTATCAGCAACTTATATTAATCATTCTGCTCATCGCAAAAGTGCAACTCTAATCCTAAAATTCATTTCGTTTTGAAATTATGTGTTTACTTCGCATGTATTGAAGAATTGCAGCTGTCAATCGTGAGGATGGATAGGATATATGCGTGAGGTCACGAATTTGAAAAGTGTGCTACGCCAAACGTTCTAGAAAGTGGAGACGACACTGCAACTCCAAAACGAACACATGTTGCAGCAAACGATATTACCGTTTGGTTTAAAAGAAAGTTACTTCATACTAGGAAATCACTGATTGCTCGAGCCTTAAACAACGCGTAAATCCACTTATGTTTATAGCACACTCGTTTAACTCTATGATAACCATTATCGTAAAATCGATCTCTAGAATTTCCGTTGCCGACTCGCAAAGTTGTGAAATAATCGCATTTAGCGGATGCAATAGAGTTATTTACACATACCTCACTCAGGTTCAAAGCTTTTCCACAAATCTATGTTATAATTTTTCGAATTTATACGACGGTATGTTTGTATCAACACATCAAAATTTCAGTTTGAAATGTTCATTTTGTGCCATTTATCGTTTACACTAACTAATTCCTACTAATTTATTATTTATATTAACTAGTTTGTATTTGAGCATTTAGGTAGGATTTGTTACCAGTTTGTTCCCATAACATGGTGGATGGTTACCGATTTCATTTTCAAGAGAGACTCTTTTCTTCTTTGTCTCAGTCGACAAGATGCCTCTACCGGTCTTCTTAACACGCTTTATTTTTTCAATGTTTGACGAAATTTGTGTTCCTAATATTTCTTTTCTGTATCAGTGATATTTGTCAATAAAAAAGAATCTTTAATCGGAAAAGCTGCATGATTATATGTTCTGTTTGGAATTCTTATTTTTTCGGTTACACTTAGAATTTTTCCTTTCAAATTTAACTTCTTCTTCAATAAAGCTAAATTTTTTTCTAGGAAATTCAACTTGTTCGTATGTGGGCATGAAACGAAACGAGAGACATTTCAGCAGTTCGCAGGACAAAACTTTGTATTAATCTCCATAAAGACCTAAACAATAAATAATACAACTTTCAATATGATGGAAAAGTTTCAGGTGATGAATGAAGACTGGGTGTGTGGAATGCCAGAGGTGTAAATGATCTAAAAGAAAAAGAGTGGAGGGATACTATGCGCGTGAGGAAGATAGATACTTTGTGCGTACCGGAAACAAAGAAAAATGGATGTGAGATTAATGAAGTTGCGAATAGTTTCGAACTCTGGTCAGGAGTAAACAAGGAATCACACGGAGGCCAAGAAATCACACGGAAGCCAAGGAATCAATCTAATTATGAATGAGAGAGCAAAACAGCATTTCAAAATGTATGAGTGTACATCTCATAGATTATTGTGGGTTAGAATTATAGTGGAAATCAGAAGACTGTTTATTGTAGCACGCTATGCTCCTGTTGATGGTGACAGTAGAGAGGCAAAAGACACCTTCTGGAATTGTTGAATAGTATAATACAAACATGCAGTTGGGGCGGAAGAATAACAATATTACTCGAAGACATGAACGAACGGTTGGGTTTGCGCGCAACGCGAAAGTACCGACAGAGTACTTGGTTACTTCGAAGACCCAAAGATAAAAAGTGATAGGTATGAACTGATTAGTTCATGCTTAGAAAAGGGTTGGTTTATTACAAACACTTGGTTCAGGCACAAAATGATACACATGTATACTTGTTGCAGAGGCGAAAGCCATAGTATGATCTACTTTGTTGTAGCGGAGGGAAGACTGAGAGGGCTTGTAAGAGACACAAGAGCTATCAGAGCTTCTGAATGCGGATCGGTTCACCATCTTACAGTTTCAAAAATAAACCTAGGTCAAGGATGGAGGAAGAAAATCTAATAAAAAATCGGAACAGACGTGAGTAAGAATAGAGAATCTGCAAAAACCAGAAGTACAAATAGGATATCGTGAAGCTGAATAAATATTTAGGGTATCACAAAGAAGATTGGAAGACAGAATCAGGCAACAAAAATGTTGAGAGTGCAATGTGCATGGATAATACTCCGGAATGGAATCTTCGAGAGTGCTTCGAAAGTATGTGGTACTGCAACTGTAGGAAGGAAGTCTGTTAATGCGTGGTGGAATGACGAAATACACGCGGCAATCAACGAGAAAAAAGAAGCGTAATCAAGAATGTTGAATATTACAGGTCTAAGCGATAAGGAATGGGCAAGGGTAATGAATTATTGCAGGGATAAAGAGAGAAAAGCAAACATACTAGTAGAAGTAAGCAAGGGTAAAATCAAAACGGAAGAAGAGACGAAAATGCGAAATGATTTTGATAGAAATGAGAAACTGTTTTGGGAATGGGTTAAGACGACTGGAAAAGGAAATACTAGCAGTGAGATAGTTGTAATCAAGAATGCTGATAGTAAAATAATATGTAATAAATTTTATTCTCCTCCCTTTAACGGGTTTGAGGGCCTCCCTTCCCTTCCCAATAAGTTACATAAGTACCTCAAACTACTAATTCTAACTTAAGTATAACGCTTGAAATCCGGCTGATTGTTATTATTTACATAGATACTAAGTTCGCATGATTGAGTTTCTAGGGCTTCCGTTTCCCCTTACTATCACTTACACGACTGCCCAGTCTAACACATCAAGCATCCATGTTCTCATCCTCCAATCATCCTTTAATCTTCTCTTGCCTATACCCCAAACTTGGCCCGTTATTTTACTCGCGCATTCCATCCTTCTGTTTACTTGGAGCTCGATACCTCCCCCTGATTCAAACCAAAACCTTGAGTTTCTTTCTTCTACTCCTGAAGCATTATTGCTTCCTAAGATCGTACCTCCTCTTCCGTTGTTCCTTAGCTTTTCCTTTAAGTCTGCTAGCATTATACGAAACAGTAGCGGACTCAACAGGCAACCTTGCCTGAGTCCTCTCCCATTGCAAAACTCCTCTCCTTTCTGTTTTCCTATCTTCACTCTGAATCTAGGCTCTACAAACATTTCTTTTATCCTTTCAGTAGGCCCTTCATCCTTTTCACTGGATAGTTAAGGAAGTAAATACTATCAGTTTTTCACATTCCTTTTCCAACGCTTGTCTGGTTGTGTGAAAGCGTTCCTTTCTCTTCTACCTGACTCTCTTACCTGCTTCTGAGCACTTCTGCATGGATCTTATACCCTACCGACATCAGATTTACAACTCTATAATCCTCTACCTTCTTACTCTCTCCTTTTTTTATTAGCGGAATCACTAATCCCGTCCTCCATGCTGCAGTCCATCCTTTCTCTCTCCGTGTTTTGTTACATAATCTCCACTCTTCTTCTCTCACACCATCCCCTACATACTTTAGAGCTTCATTCTCCATGCCATCTTCTCCTGTCGCTTTATTCCTTTTCAGTATTGCTATTGCCTCGTTTACTTCCTCCCTGCTTATATCATTCCCATTTTCCTCTCCTTTTTCTATTACCTTCTTCGCTGCTTCTCTTACCTTTTCTTTTTCCCTCCTAATAGTCCTTTGAAGTACTCTGTCCATTCACTTATTTTTATATCCTCAATCGCTCCCATCCTTCTTCCTCTTTCCCTATTTATTACTTCCAATGCCTCTCCATCCTTTACTGCTTCATCTACCTTCTTCATATATCTTACCTTCTCCTTTTGCCTTTTCTCATCTAACATTTCCTCATATACTCGTTCTCTCTTGTTGTACTCCTTCTTGCTAATCTCCCTCTTCTCCATTCTCTTGCGCTCTCCTTTATTCTTCCATTGCCTTTTTTACATTCCTCACTCTACCAACCTTTTCTTTCAAGGTCCCCCTTCCCTTTCGGTCTTACCGCCTCTTTCATCTTATAAATCACTCCCTTCATTCTTTCTATCATCTTATCTACCCCTTCCCCTTTCTAACCTTTCAGATTCTCATCCCTAATTGTTTTTCTGAATTCTTTCAACTTTTTCCTCCCTCAGCGCCCCGTGTTCCCTCTCTTACCTCTCTTCTTCCCTTTCTCATCTCTATAATGTTTATCACCTCCTCCTTCCAGTTTCGCTATTACTGGGAAGTGGTCAAAGCCTATTTCACTACCCACTTTGATTCTCACCATTAACTTTTTTACCCTTTCTTCTGAAAGAATGTAGTTTATTATGGTCTCCCCTTTCCCTGTAGATTTTATTTTACCATCCTCATCCCTTTTTGTATTTCCGTTGCAGATGAAGCGCCCTGCTTCTTCTATCGAGTTCAGCAGTACCCTACCCTCTTGATATGATTCTCAATGTTTCGATTTCCTCATGAACTCCTCCTCCTCTTCATCCTATACATCTCCTCCCTGTTCTCCAGTCCATGCATTTAGGTCACCCTCAATCCATACCAGCCCATCCCCTTCTTCCTCAATCTACCTCCTTATAACTTTCCATCCCTCCTCTTTCCCTCTTCTGCTGTTAACACGTACTACCGCTAAGGTTTTATAAGACCCTTCTTCATCCCCAATACTATGCCATCCAACTCTCTTTTTTCCTCATGTTCCCTTCTTGTTTCTTGCATCTTCTAAACATATCCTATTGATTTTTTTTGCCTATCTCTTTCCATTCTTCCTCCTCCAACTATGTCTCACTCATCATTACTACGTCTCATTTTCTCGATTCCTCTTCAGAAACCTAACTCCTTGTTTTGTAGCTCCGACGCATTCCAGAATGCGACTTTCATTTCACCCTCTTCTTTCATTCTCATCTCTATTTTTGTTTGCCTCCCGGAAACCTCGTCGCGTTGCCTTACCTCCCATCTCGACGTTCTCCGTCCGATTTCCTCTCTTGCCTTGTTTTGCCATTTTCTTCTCTCCACCTGACGCGTCATATCTTCTTCGACTCTTTCTGTTCTTGCTTCCAACAATCTATTTTTTCCAATTATTTCGTATCGATCTTCCTCACTTCCTAGTGTCACCAAATACATGCCTCTTTTCCCTCCCTCAGTTCTTCCCATCCTCTTTATTATTTCTACGCTTACTTTTTCTCCTATGTCCCCTATATTTTTCCTCATAAATTCCTCTCCTGTTCCGCACTTTATTTCTACCCCCTTGATCACAATGTTTTTGTTACTTCTCTAATTCTGTTGAACTTCTATCTGTCTCTCTATCTGTGTCAATCTCCTGTGTATATTTTTATCATCACTCTGCGCGTCCTGTGTGTCTTCTCTCATACTCTGCTTGGCCCTTGCTTCTAATTTACTTAATCTCTCTTCCATCGCTATCATTTCTATTTTCCTATGATCATCATTTTCTTTCGAATGATTCTCTACACTTTCCAGTTTTTCCATAAATTCTCTCTTTCTTCTTTCCACTCTTTTCAATTTTTTCGTAATTCTTTATCCTCTTCCTTGGTCTCCTCTCCTCCCCTTTCCTATTTTATTCATCTAGTCTTCCACACATTTCCTCTCTTAATTCCTTTATCATTTTTACTATAAGATTTCCCCCCTCTCTCTTTCCCGTGTTTTCCTCTTTAATTGGCTCTTTTCAAATTCTCCCACCTTCTCTACCTCCTCAAGATCCTGCCTTTCTGTTTGACTTTCGGGTTCGCAGGTTATGTGAGTGTGACGTAGCATCTGCTTAGTAAGTCTGATTTTGTAGGCCTATCCCATCTGGTGTTTCCTTGAGTGGCTGTTGTTGTGTAAGGCGTCAGGATCTCCGTCAACGCTCGCATCTATCTCCCTTTTGCTCCCACTCACTTTGCCACCACTCATGCTTTCCTTTCGCCCTGTGTTTGGTCTCCGTACCAAAGGCATTCTCATGCTCTAATTCACTGCTTAAGAAACGCAATCTTTACGAATATCACGCTCCTTTTTCTTTTACTCAATGGTTTTTCACATTCAGAAAAATCCCTAAAACTACACATTTCAAACCACTTTTCTACTTTCTTGCTATCGCTTGCTTTGCATCTGTACGCTGCAACCTCCCGCTCCTGAACAAACTCCCAATTCATAAAAAATCGCAACTAACCTCAAGAACTTGAACTCCACTCACTTTTACCTTTCTTTCCTCACATCCACCCTTTCTTCCACTCCTTTCTCTCTCACTCAACCTCATGCCCTTCACTTTTTTACTCACTACAACTTCACCTTCCTTGCTTAACCTCCCCTTTCCAATAGACAAAATATAACCGCACCACAAAAACGCCGTGTTTCTGCTCTGGGTGATGGAAACCGAAGCCCTGGTGAGATGGTATGGGATTTGGACAAAGTTTAAGACTGTATGAGAGATTTTTCCGAGAAGCTGTATGAAGGTGAAGCTACGAAGCATATCAACAGTGACACAGACAAGGATACGTAAGACAATTAAGATATAGGTGGAGGAATCGTAATCGCTATCCACGACGTTCTTTCTGTAATTGAAAACTGAAGAATAGTAAGACAGACGGTGTGGATGGTCTTACCTCTGAAATGCTAAAGTGCGGTGGCAGATATATGTTTGTGTGGCAGTGTGAATTCATGAATGTGTGTGCCATAAACAGTGAAGTTTCGAATGATTGGAGAAAGACGATGATTGCTCAAATCTACAAGGGAAGAGGTAGTCAAGGCGAATGTAATAATATTTATAGAGCGATTAGCTTACTAAGTACTGGGGGCAAAATATTTACCAAAATACTTATCAACAAAGTCATGGGAGTCACACACAAAAGGAAGGATCTTGGGAGTTCAATGTGGAATTATGCCAGGTAGATCATGCGCGCATCAGATATTAAGCTCCAGACACATCACAGGTATGAGCCTAAAAGTGAACGACAAACTTTTCGTCGCATTTTTATATCTGGAAGAAGCTTTCGACAAGGTAAATAGAGCTAAACTTTGGGAGGTCCTAGAAGAATATGGAGTGACTAAGTGGCTTCTGGAAGCAATACAAGCAATATAAAATGGTAGCAAAGCAAGTGTGAGAGTAAATGGAAAACTGAGCGATTGGTTCGATATAAGGCAGGGCGATGGATGAGTATGCGTTATGTCCTCTTAGATGTTTAATATATACATGCACAAATATCTGAGAATGGCTCTCTTTGTCGAAGAAGGTGTTTATCTTGGCACAGTCCAAGTTCATGGCATTTCGTTCGCAGATGTAGGGGCGGATTAACGGGGGGGCTAGCAGGGGCTATAGCCCCGGGCCCCAACATTGGGATGGCCCTGCGAACTCTTCAAATAAAAAAAAATATATCATTGCGTATTTGTGTACTTATAATTTAATTTTGCACATGCATGACGTATTATTCAAAACTGATGTACGAAAGTAATATGGAAAGATTCAACATTTTGCTGCCCTTGAGTGGGCCCCATATTCATTTTAGTCCCGGGCCCCGTAAAGCTTTGATCCGCCCCTGCGCAGATGACAAGATCGTTACGGCAGAATCAGACGCTGATTTGCAGAGTATTTTGAGCAGACTGGATACCAGCATAAAGAGCATGGATCTTCAGGTTAACGTGAATGCAATATTGCCCTAGATGGAAAGAGGATGGAACTAATTGATAATTTCGTGTATCTTGGAAGTTTATTCACTCATGACGGGAAGATAGATGCAGAAATTCCCCGAAGTATGAATAATGGTAGAAAGATTACTGGCAGTGTACGGGCTATTACTAAAAGTGCTGTGCGGTAGCGATACCTGGACGTATCAAGAAGAGGACAAGAGCAAAGTCAACACAATCAGCATATAAGAAAAAGAGTGAAGTCGAAACGTACGAGTTTGGATTGGCCCTTGTAAGGATATCGCTCACTGAATTATTTTATCAACTTTGAGAAACTCTTCACATGGGGTGTTTGCTAGCGAGATCAGTTAGTGACTCGTGTCGGAGTGATGTTGCAGAGGTCGAATGTGTTGTTTGAAAATGGAAACAGGCTGGATTCACTTTTTCTGTGTATTCTGTAGAGGAAGAGCTGAATTCAGATATAAAATAAGCCTAAAATAATGGAATATAAAATGTAAAAAACAAATTCTTCACTCTGGGAGTAACAATTGTCATAAATGTTCTGCAACGTGTGCTTCACAAATGACAAATACACCGGCACACAAAAAAGAATTTTTCTGTACAAGATACTAGATCCATCTATCCGCATGTATTTTGACGCGCAAAAATCTGGATTGATGAAAATTACGCAGAACCGCTGATCCAGACGTGGAAAAATTTTTTCGGATCTGCAAAAGATATATTTTTTTTGTGTAATTTCATCCGCTGAATCCAAATCTGCAGTCTGTTAGTTCGTATACCCTCATGATTTGTCTCAAATCAAGAAAGGTCCAAAAATAGATGAAATTTTCGAAAAGCTGGTAAAAACGCGTTGAATGGGTATAATCAGTAACATTAAAATTCATTTTGACCTATATCAAGTATATTTTTTATGTGTTTTGATCTGCTGAATCCGGATCTGCAGTCTGTTAGTCCGTATACCTTCAAAATTTTGCTCAAATCGAGAAAAATGGGAGGACAATGATTAAAAAGTGAATTAAAAAAAGTCGCCTCAAACGCTTTTGATGAGTACAAGGAATAGTAGAAGTTATTCTGACCCGAAACAAATACATTTTTTCTGCTAATTATAATTGGTATAACTAAAATCTATAGTTTATTCACACTGTTCCAAAACAGATTTGATAAAGATCGTTCAAAAAAATTCCCAAAAATGGTCAAAGATAGCATGTAAAAAGTGTCATTCATGATGTTTGACTAGACAGTATCTTCCTTGTAAACAAAGGAAGGCTGCTTCCACTTATATTTTTTTTCTTATCATTAAGGAAACCTGGAATTGAAAAAAATTCAAATCCGTATTCCCTTTAACGTCCAAAAAATTAATGTTAAAATCTGCAACTCCTGGAAACTGAAATAAAAAACCAAGAATCCAACGATCCCATATTGGACAAGCACCTCTGAACACACACACACACACGCTAATAAAAAACCTGAAAAAAAATATCCTTATTTTCTTTCACTAGTTTGATAACTGTCGCTACACCTTTACTTCTTTATGTCCTTATCACGGACTCTTTTTTCTTCAAATGGCCTATGCAACGAGTTTCTCCCTCTCTATTTCTTTTTTTTTTAATGTTTCTCTTCAGCCTCCAGCAAAAGTCTCCCATCATGTTGTCATTTCATCTTCCTTGGTATCGATTCTCTATAACACTGAAATCTTGATGTCATTTTTCTCGTTGTTCTTCACTGATGTCTCCTAGATTAAGAAGAAAGTAGTCGAGACGAGAATTTTAGAAATGCATTTTATAACTCATCAAGCAACTAAAGTATTCGAAATTTTCTCACATTTCTTCGACTAGATTCCTTAAAGTCCTCTTTCATTTTATTTTCCAAAAGGTGCCCACGAGCAGTTTTGAAGCTTTGTTATGCAGCAAACTAAGGGTGGCGATTTTTTCTGGTATTTAGAAGAAAAATTTCTCGCTATAAGTAATGCTAAATTGAAAGAAAGTATTTCTGATTATCCTCAAACTTGTACTCTATTTGAAGACGAAACATTCATCACAAAACTAAATGACACAGAGGAAGCTGCATGGCAAAGCTCTAAAACTGTTCGTGCGGCTTTTTTAAGAAATAGAAAGAGTGAGGACTATGAGGAAATAAGTCCGAAAAATGTTGGAAAATTTCAAAAACTTGAGTTGCTTGATGAGTTATAAAATTCATTTCTTACATTCTCATTTCGACCACTTCCCTCCCAATCTAGAAGGCGTCAGTAAATCACAAGGAGAACGATCTCTTCAAGATATAAGTGCAATAGCGAATCAATACCAAGGAAGATAGAATGTCAACATGATGGAAGACTTTTTCTGGACACTGAAGAGAGACTTTAAAAGAAGTAACAAAAAAAGAGAAAGAAACCCGTTTCGATAAATGCATGGTTTTCATTTGAATCGTGAAGAATATTATCAAAAATGAAAAGTTCTATTTCCCAGCAAATCTGTGCGAGATATGAAAAAAATGTTTACAATACGAGAAATTGTTCATCGCAAAAATATCTGCAAATTCACTGTTCACAATTTCCTGATAAGGCGTTTAGTTTTTGTTTGAATCATGATAACGATCCTGTTTTATCAGGAATAAAAAAAATGCCATTCACCGGCCAAACAGTGAGAGCCAAGAAAGAGTTATGATATGCAAAATTGTTTACCTCGAAGAGGTCTAAGAACTTTTCTTGGTAGGCTGCGCGATTTTTTCAATCATGAAAACAAGACAATGTAAATTATGTTCATTTGAGTATCAATGCGTATTATGAATTGTATTATTATACATTTATCGAGATGTTATACATTTTTTAGGGTAGCTGCGAATAAAGATAAGGTCCAAATAATATACAAAATCAAAGTATAAGTAATTATCGAAAATAGAATTTTGACTTCACTTTATATTATCTGAACACACGCAAGAAAGATAAACGTGGATTTTACTAAAGGGGGAAAAAAATTTTAAAGTCTCCATTTCACTTGAAACCTTCGAAATTCAGAGGTCCTTATATCTCAACAGTCTTTACCGTGATTTCAAATGGAACGAACGGTTCTATTCGACGACAATTTAGTCCTTTCATAGAAAATATGAACTTAACATCTCTCATTCGATTTTCCCCTTACGAAACATTACAGTAGTATTCGTGTTGTTCGCAAGGTGCTCCTAAACATCAAGTGCGTAGTGGAAGAACAGTAGGAGAAGGAAAGGGATAAGATAAGTCTTAAAATTGTTTTGTTTTTATTTTGGTCCTAATCCATTACCAATCATGTCTAATTGAATGTGTTTTTGAACTTATCAAATGTGGAATGAATTCAAGTCGATTAACTCAAATTTCGATCCCTATCCGCGATCGAAATGTCTCAATTAGGTCAAATTGTTTATCCCTATCCGTGATCGAAATGTATGATAATATGTGTTATAATATATTACATATTTTTTGAATTTGATCAAAATTAAAATTATTTTATGTCAATAAGTCAAATTTCGGATCCCCACCCGTGATCGAAATATCTTACATTATATTTTCATACATTGCTTTAAATTATTCGATATTAATTCGACATTTTGTAAAATAATCTATTTCTAGAATAATTTGAAAAAAAAAGAAAAATGTTTAGCGTCTAGGGCAGGGTTGGTTCATATTGCCTTACTGATGAGTCCAATGAATCAGCCCGGGACGAAACGCTTTAACATCAATTATTTATTATGGTTGTATATTTATATTTTTTTAATATTGATGCTTGTGGGAATACATTCATGAAAAATAAAAAGTATAGACCCAAACGCCAATACAAATATTTTTCTTGTACAATGTTTTACACTGGGTCAATAAAAAAAAACCGATGAAATTTATTTCAACGTTACAGAGTATAGACTTTAGTAAGACTGTAAATTGTGAAAGAATATTATTGAAAAATTATTATTAATGAAACTGACGGTATACTTTCAGATTTATTTCAGAATAAACTTAGAATTTTTATTTATTCGTAAGTTTTGACGCATGTGTTAGAATTAAAGTTTTGCACGCAACGGTACAAGGGGGGGGGGGGGGGCGAACGCATAAAACCAAGAAAGCATATAGCAGATCTTAATTACTGCACCATTACACGAGTAACGTTCTCTGAAATTATCCTGGAATGCATCTAGAATCCAGGTGGCGACCACCTGGAGGTCGTGCTGCACACGATACTTTTTGCCACGAAAATATTAAAAATGAGCGTTTTTTAGTCACGTGAATGTAATTACATAACTGACATTTATATATATATCAATACAAACGAAAGAAAGGAATGTCATTTATCACACACACACACACACACACAACTGGGAACACGGCACTTGTTTGCTACGTTTGCTACCGCGCCACCATCTTGAATCACGTGAGCTCCTTTTCAGGCAGCTGATAGCCGAAAAAAGGGCTGCGCATGCGCAGTAGTACTTCCTCATATTAATATCACGAAAAGAGTTGTTATTGAATACCAAACTCCTCCATTGCTAAGTGGAAGCATGCGTTAATGTAGCGACTGCCACAAATAAGTCAAAAATGAATGTTATGTAGAACCGGACATCACCAGTGTATAAAAACTTTAATTAATAAAAATGACCCCTCTTATGAAAAATATTCAAAACTTCTACCCTCTGATGCAACTAATATGATATACGATGCCTACAAAAATAATGTAATTTTTACGTGATAAACGAAAATCCTTAATATATGTTAATGAAGAACCCAAGCAGTCATTGCGAGTAAACTTAATGAAAAAACTAAGATACGTAGTGGGATGAACAATTCATAACACTATTCAACTTAGCTTTATCACTAAGCGGTGGCTATTTATTTGTGCCACTTTATTATACGTATATAACTGATTATGATTCGACGAACATTATTTTCAACATGAGAGAGGTTGTTTATTGTACAGCAGCCCATGGATTTCTCAACCAAGAATTGTTCATTCCACTTCGATTAATTAACGCGTCAACTCTTTTCCCTGCGGATGAGAATACATAAAGTTAACATACTCTTTCTTACAATTTCAAGATTAACAGTGTCAAGCTTTCCTTGCATATTAATTCTGTACTGATTTCAATGCTTTCGTATCTTAGTTTTTTCATTAGGTTCACTCGCAATTACTGCTAAGGTTGTTTGTTAACATCCCATGTGGAAATAGTCCAGTTTGACCCGGCCAGAAGAAGGTTTCTAGTCGGAATCCGACCGGGTCAAACCGGGTCCTGGTTTAACCCGGTCGGATTCCAGCTAGGAACCTTCTTCTGGCTGGGTCTAACCGGGCTATTTCCACACGGGATGTATTAAGAAGTTTCTGTTATTATTATTATTATTTATCAGCATTTGGAACTCGAAAGTTCATTGCCTCATCTACCCGAGACCGCCACGCATCCC
>WSXT02048961.1:0-13046 GCA_011762715.2 Neuroterus valhalla
AATGAACATATTTTCGTAAACTTCATGGTTCATTTGAGCCCTGAGGCAACAACTATGATACAATATATCCATACAGATTCTTATTTGAAGTAAATCACAATAATAGAGTTAGAAGATAAAAATAGAATAAGGTAAAATAAAATAAAAATATTGAACGAAAAGTATCAAAACTAACACATACTTGGAAGAGGAGTATGTACAAAATATAATCATGTTCAATCTAACATAAATGATGAAAAAAACGCTGAGAAGAATGCCTAAAGGTTTAGTTTTCTCCCTTTCCTTCTATTTTATTTATCAGCTTCTGCAAATGTGCATTACCCGCAAGGAGATTCCTTTCCGCTTTTTTTCGCCCTCTTATGCATTGGAACAGAATTGAATTTCTGGGAAACGCTGAAACGATAAAAGGGAGTAATAACTTTCGCGCTCCAACATTGCTGCGAAAATTCAACTGTGAATTGAGTAAATAATATATAGGTGATCTAAAGAATAACATTGAAATAAGCAATATCACCTAATAACAGACGGCAGCAGAGACTCTCAGAGTACGCTTCGGATAAGGCGTTAGGAAAGAAGGCTCTAAGAATGTTACTCTAACCTCTTTTAGGGCACGAATGATTTCAAGAGTTTTGAAAGAATGTGAAAACAGTTCAAAGGATTTCGCGCATTTCTGAATCCCTTTATGGTATAATTTGAACTTGAGCATCATTGGCAGCACTTCTTATGGGGCTTCTATACATGGCATATAACAGATTCGCTACGGTTACGTTATTATGGTTTATGTGAAATCAACTTACCGTAAGAATCGTGGAATTGATGCTCTTGCTTGACCTTATTCCTCTGTTAGACTGGGAGCTGACAACGTTTTTTTCCAAGTATGATTGAAACACCTTGTTAGTAGCTTATATACCAAGGAAATCACCTTTATTTAGAAATCCACAAATACCAGACGCCCTGCCCGTTGCGTTTGGATACCTGAGACAGGTAAAACATGGGAATTTTCAAGTGAGATCAAAACAGTCAAGTTTCACCTAGGATCAAATATTAAGGTCATAAGTTTATTATTATTCAATCGCCAGACCGATAGCACGTTGCTTACATACTGTCAGACACGATAATTGTTAATTAAAAAATCAAGATTTTCAAGTGAGAGATAAAAATCTGTTGTTTTCATGACATGAAGAATAGTGTTCATAATTGGCGTTCGTAGAAAGAAAGACTGAAACGGAATACTGAGGGGCGAGGAAATGGCCGCGTGAGGAGCAAAGAGTGAGTGGAGAGCATTACGTAAAAAAGGCCAGTGCTTTGTCGACGACTTTCAAACACAATTGTGTTAAATGTAATACTTTCAATTCGGTGTGATTTGTTGTCAACGCGGCACTGGTCTTTTCGCGTTATGCTCTCCACTCACTCTATTCTCCTCACGCGGCCATTTCCTCGCCCCTCAGTATCCCGCTCATACCGACGCTTTCGATGAAGATTATGCCTTTCCAAAAATTATTTTCAAGGTGTTAGCAATGGTATTTCGGTCTGTCTTTTTACGAACGCCAATTATGAACACTATTTTTCATGTCATAAAAACGACAGAAGTTAAACACTCACTTGAAAATTTTGATTTTTTAATTAACAATTGCCATGTCTGGCAGTGTGTTAGCAACGTGCTATCGGTCTGGCGATTGAATAATAATAAACTTGGGACATCAATATTTGATTCTAGGTGAAAATTCTCTGTTTCATTCTCACTTCAAAATTTCAATTTTTTACCCTTCTCAGGTGTCTGAACGCAACGGGCAGGACGTCTGGCATTTGTGGATTTCTAAAGAAGGTTAATTTCCCTGGCATATAGGCCACTAACTAGGTGTTTTATTCACACTTGGACAAAAAAGTTGCGAGCTCTTCTTCTATACATCCTTTCGTCGGGAAGTACACTGATTCGCACTGAGCAAGAACAAGGTGACTGACTGCAGTTAAAACAATTATTTAATGGTTGTCAATCCGTAGTCCCAAAACTTCTGAACTCAACGCCATGACACTCTCGAACTCTTCGTTCCTTGCAGCGCATGCGCGCCGTACTGGGTTGCGCGTGCTTTGCGCGCGCATCAAGAACTGTTTCTGAACTTGAAGTTTCACTATACCGGGGTATGGAACTTTAGCAAGTGTATAAAAAAACTGAAAGTAGCCAAAGAACAATCTCCATACCTGTATGGGATATCCAAAAGTATAGAAGAAATGCCATACAGTTGTATGGCAAAATTACAATTATTTCTTCCCATTAATTGGATGTTCCTGAATTTCTTCCGTAGTTATTAGATATCCAGTTTATCTACTCTTCCTCTTTACGGATTCATCCTTGGATATCGGAAATGCTTCAGCTTTTTTTGATCTTCAATTTGACCCTAGAATGATTTCTCAAGAATGCGTATTTGAGTGAGAGGTTTGTCCCGTGACTGACAATTAAAATTCATATTAGGTGTAGAATAAACTGATGGATTTATTAACGATGCGCGCGCTCTAGAACATGTTTTCCAATCTTTTTGAGCGTTAGTAACAGTGAAAAAATCTCTTCATATTTGAACATTATTTGGAGAATTACGTTGAAGCGGGGAAAGAATGTTCTTAAAGTCGAGGATGTGATAATTTTTCTTATTGCTACATTTCAGTTACTTAGAATATTTTGATGGTTATTTTTAATGGAAAATAAAATACTTATTTGAACGTGTACACCTGCAAAGATAGGAAACAAGAAATTATAATTTTGTTTGAAGTTAGAAATTAATTTGTTCACTAAATATCTAAATATTCCAATTTTTTGATGCGCATTAATATTTTTCGGTAGAAAATCAAACTAATTGGTTGAAACCAATTCTCCTTTGGGCAAAAATTCGACTATTTGGACACGAGAAAATAACTATTTGAAGCATACTTCCATGATTTGTTACTAACCGAATTGTTAATCTTCAACTGATAAGTATAGTCTTGCTATCATAATATTGCATTTCCCGATAAGAAATTTTTTGGAAATATTAAAGCTACATGGAAAATGTTAAAGAGCTAACTTTTCCTCTCTAAAAGGTCTAAAATTTTGTTTCCAAGCGTTTCCCGAAACATAAATATTTTATTTTCAAAATCCTAATTTCTTCCAAATCTAGAGAAAGCAGACAGTCAACGGCCATTCCACGCTAAAAAAAACAGTTCCCGTCCAAACACTTTAGGTAAGCAGAGCTGATCGCGGCTCCTGTGTATTTAACACAACCAATTATTGAATATGACTCTTAATGAGTTACGCTTTTCTCGTAAGGAATAAGCGCCTAATAATATGAGAAAAAAAAAGCAATCGACCATTTTCTTCTAGCAATGATGGAATAGAACGGAATGAAAAACATCATTCTTGAAACAAATCAAGCTGCAAATATTAAAATAGCGTACATTAAGGATAACAGAGTTCAAGAAAATGTAAAAAATTGTGCATGTTGAGAATTCTTCAACCAAGAAAAACACGGTTGGTTTTCAACCAAGTTCAAAACGAGAAACACGTGATGAAAGGGTATTATTGTATACCTAAATAATTTCAACAAAAAACAATAAAAAACATGAAATTACAGTCAGCAGTGGTTAACTCGTCATTCTGAAAGTTCAAGATAAATAATAAAATGTATGTCTTTAGTTCAAAATTGATCTCATTTTGTTGAAACTTCCGCTCTTTTCAAGAAAATTAATCTATTTTATCATAAAATATTTTTTGTAGGTATGGAATAAAACTTCTTGGTCGAAGAAAAATTCTTCTGGTTGGAGGTTGACTTATTACTTGAAATGTTTACGTAATTAGTGGTCATTTCAAGCCTACAACTTGAACTGAAAAGAATGAGAACTGCCACTCGATAGATGCGCATGAAGTTTCGTAAGATTTGATATCCAATCCGTAATGGTGGATCATTTTCATCAATATGATATGCACCGATTTGATGTGCAAGCGTTTACTGCACTTGGCCAATGTTTTCTACAGGGCACCTCTAATCTGGCTTACTTCCTTTTCTTACTTTCTGCATAACTTTTACAAGAAAAATGACATAGGAAAACGAATCATGCCTTTCCAAAGACGGTCTCGTATAGACACACAACAGGTCGTTAAAGCTGAGACAATATTTGTTTCTTACCCTTTGAATGATGCTGAAAAATTAACTTTTGTTGTTCTTGCAGAAGCAGTACATGTCAGACGTGATTCAGTTGAATAGCATTTTCGTGGAGGGAATGAAACAATTAAATCTGCATAATCGCAAATGCAGAGAAAACCATCCAAACTACAAAAACGACAGCCGATTATTGTAGAATAAATATAATCATTCCCACCCCAGTCCAGATTGTACGTTCGAATCAGTCTACAAGTAGGGCTCATGCAGTAAATACTCACGTCATCGTAGCTCATAAACATGTTCTGCTACAAGGGAAATTGATTGAAGGCTCTGAAAATGATGAAAGAAACAGTGATCAGCGAATTCGCTTCGATGTAAAGAAGATGGCAACGATAAAAAGTTTGCAGTGTTACAACCAACGGAAGTGGTAGATTTAAGAAGACCTATTCTGATAGTTTTTCTAGCACTAATCTTATTCAGAAATAGCTGAGGTATGCTAAAGAGGCAGCGAAAGATGTCCTTGAAGAGATATTGGATCCTCCTTAGCCTCTCAAGTTCGCCGTGTTACAATAAACGAAAGCAATTGATTCAACATGACCTGATCCTGATAGTTCGGCTCATATGATCTTCATCCGAAGCTACTGAGGTATGCTGAAGAGGCAGCAGGAGATGTCCTTGAAGAGATATTAGATCCTCTTAAGCCGCCTATGTCTCCCAAGTCACCTGCTATTCAATAGCACACTTTTGGAGTGAGAGGGGAGTTGGTAATCATCAGCAAGTCCAGAGATGGATGCAAGGTGCGTAGGCACGCCGTCAGGCAAAAAACTTCCTCGAGTTAGTACATACCAATATTTCCCGCATCTCACACGATAACTATTTTCTGATATGTATGGAAATATTACTCCTATATCTGCACTCCGAAAAAGGAATTGATGTTAGCAGCTAGCAAACCAGTCAGCAATTTTCGCGTCTCCGCATCAACCTCCCTTACCGACCATACATGACTAGTTTACTATTCATCTCGTCCGGTAACGCTGATTTTGGTCGATTCTCGTGGGACAGCTGTCTGACTGACGAAACGTAAGTTCTTTTGCCCTGATCACTAGAGATGAAATAATTCGAATTTGTGATGTGCGCGTGCGCAAAGATTGCTTCGACGCCCGTGGGTTGTCAACGTCAACTCTCTCCTGATTCTGCACGCATACTTAAGGAGCCACTTTAGGCATGTGTTACATAAATCAACCTTGTCCTCTTTGTATCTATCTGTTTCAAATATTTCTGATACGAAATCAGTGTATTGACGAGTTTGACAATATTGTATTGTTATATTTCTATAGTGGCGAGCACAAACAGGTTCCAAATTCCTCTAACATTTCTCGAGCTGAAAAACCGAGTTTCTTCACATAATGCTTGGACTTTTCTAGGCAACGTCACAAATATGAGGGCAGCCTGTCCCCTTTGAAGGGTTTTCTAGTCTCTAATTCCAGATTTTCAACTCAGAACCCTTACTAAGGTTAAAACTCTTCTTGCAATTCGAAACCCATGACGAACTCAGGATGACCTTTCCCTGAGATCTTACTGGAGGCAAAGTTGACTATGTAATAATATTGTATGCAAATGTGATATGTTGTAGAGAAGGGAGAGAGTTAACAGAGTGTGTAAAATGGCATGACGTTTTTTCCAAACGACTTCAAAATAGTCAGAAGACTTGATTTTTTTGTCTTGTAAATGTGTGTGCGATTTGAGATCCGCTTTTCCTCGACACCGTAGAATAGAGGGCGTGACGCACGGAAGAGTTTAATAGAGGACGTGATTGTGAAAACTTGCTAACTTCATCGAAACAAAGTAAAGACAATATTGTGAAACTTGTCATTACACTGATTTTGGATCATAAATATTTGGAACTGCTAGACATAAAGAGGGAAAGGTTGGTTCATTAAACACATGCATGAAGTGTCTACTTCACTATGCATGTAGAGTCAGAAGAAAGTTGAAGTTGACAACCCACGGACGTCGAAGCAATCTTCGCACACGCGCACATCACAAATTCGAATTATTAGCTCTCTAGTGAGCAGGGAAAAAGAACTAACGTTTCGCCAGGCTATCAGCTGTCCCACGAGAAACTAGTATTACACTGCCGTTAACAAAGAACGATGCACATACGCGAAGATTGCTTCGTGGTTTGCTTGCTGCTAACGTGAACTCTTTCTCTGGTCTGCAGACATAGAAGTGACATTTTCAGAAAAATGTGAAAATAAATATTGTGTGAAACGCGGGAGATATTCATATGCACTAACTTGCGGAAGCTTGCTGCCTCACGGTGTGCCTGCGCCTCTTGCATCCAACTTTGAACTTGCTGATGATTACCAACTCCCCTCTCACTCCAAACAGTGTGCTATTGAATAGTAGATGACTTGGGAGACTTAGGCGGCTTAGGAGGATCTAATATCTCTTCAAGGATATCTTTCGCTGCCTCTTCAGCATACCTCAGCAGTTTTAAAAAAAGATCATAGCTAGACAAACTATCAGGATCCGGTCTTGTTAAATCGATTACTTCTGTTTATTGTAATACGGCGACCTCTTTATCATTGCCAGAGTAATCTTTTTTGAACTCATGTGAATCCGCAGATCGTTCCTCGTTTAATCAGTTTTATAGGCTCCGAGGAATGTTCCTCCTCGCAGAAAATGTTTAAGAGTTTGGTGACGTGAGGATTTACTGAATGGGCTCTACTTCTAGGCTTATCTAAATGTACAATCACGGCTTGGCTAGGATCAATTATATTTATTCTTCGATCATCCGCTCCCGTTTTTGTGGCACTCCAGATCCTGAAGTTCCAAGCAATTTATGCCTGTTACCTGAATGCCATCCACCTAAATGACTTGCACCATGTCCTGCTCCTGCGAAAACACTACATCCTTATTTATCAGCATCATTGAAAGGGTGTAAAACAAATGTTGATTCTGCATGAACCACAAGTAATAAAATGTCTGTACCTAGTTGAAAATGTATCTCATATTATGAACTCTAACTACTTCGACGCGAATTCATGTATTTTGTAATCAATTTCTCTTTGTTAGTAGGAAATAGATCCTTCTTGTTGGAGAATAATTCAATTGGTTGACAATCGACTTATTCGATAAAATGTTGATGTGAATCGTCGGTAATGACAATTCCACAACTTTTAATAGAAGAAATAACAACTGCCGCTCGACACGTATGCAAGAAGTTTATTAAGAGTTTATTTTGCATGGAAAATGGTTGAGCATTTCCGCTGATATGCTATTCAACCGTCTGATATGCAAGCATTCAATGAGCTTGGCTAATTTTCTTTAGATGACACCTCTCCTCTAGCTAACTCCCTTTTCCTACTTCACACATGACCCTCAAAATATAAATGACAGGCAGAAAAAGGCTCATGTTTTTCTGAAGACGGTCTCATATAGACACATAAAAGGTCGTTAATGCAGGATCAAGGTTTGTTTTTTACTTGTCGTATAATGCTAATGAGTAAAAATGTATTGTTCTTGCAAAAGCAGAAATAGTGCAAGTTATTTCGATGGATGGCATTAAAAACTTGAACTCGCACAATTTGCATTGCAGAAAAAATCATCTAAACCATGTGAAACGGAAGAAGATGATCGTAGAATAAATATGATTGATCCTAGTTCAGTTCTGATTATACATTCGGAGAAGTCTAGGAGTGGAGCCTTTATAGTAAATCCTTACATAATCGAAGTTTAAAAAAAATCTTCTTCGAAAAGGGACATTTCTGTAAGCCCATACGTATTTTGGAACATGCTGCATCAAGCAAATCCACTTTGATATGAAGAAGATTATATTAGCAACAATGGAGGAGATGTCGTGTTACAACTAACGAGAGCAATTGATTTTACAAGACCTCATTCTGATTGTAATGATAGTTCAGTTCTTGTTTGGGATCAGCTAAGGCATGCAGAAGAGATAGCATCAGATATTACCGACGAGAGATTGGGTTCACCTAACCCTTCCAACACTCCTTAGTCTACTGGTAAACAATAGTATAGCGTGTCCCGTGGATGGTGTGCTGGTCATCATTAACGAGTGTGAAGTTTGATGCAAGAGGTATTGATTCTAGTCATTCCTTATGAAACAGCTGACTGCTTAGTGAGGCGTAATTACCTCGCCCTGCTGTCTTAGAGGTAATAAATTGGATTTTCGATGTAAGATTGCGCAAAGATTGCTTCTGAAGTAAGCAATCATCAATAATCATCATCGTCAAAGCAATCTTCGCGCATGTGCACATTGGAAATTTGATCAATAACATTTCTGGTGAGCAGGGCGATGGCACATACGTTTTATTAAGCTGTCAGCTGTTCCACGAGAATATCGTGTGAAGTTCAGAAGACACCGTTATGTACTAACTCGCGAAGGTTTACTGCCTGACGTGGTACCGATGCCTCTTGCATGGAACTTTACACTCGTTAATAATGACCAACACAACTCCCACGTCACACACTATACTATTGTTTACCAGAAGACTTATGAGTCTAGAGAGGTTTCTGAGGTCCTAATATCTCTTCATCGATATCTTCCGCCATCTCTCCAGAACACCTCAGCTGTTTCCGAATAAGAACATGACTAGAAAGATTATCAGGATGAGGTCCTATCAAATCGATTTCTTCCATTTATTGGAACACATCCCGTCCTCATCATTCTTTCTGGAATCTCATTTATATTCCAGCAGATTGGCTTATCGTGCCTTGTTTCATTTTATTCATCGGCTTGAAAAAATGTCCTCTCCCGCACAAGATGATCATAAACCACGATTACATAAGGATTCACTGCATAGGCTCTACTTCCAGACTCATCCGAATGTAGAATCTGGACTAGGCTGAGTCAATCGTATTTATTCTACGATCATCTGCTTCCCATTCCCTCGATTCAGATAGTTTCTTTTGCACTGCTGATGGTGCGTGTTTGAGTATTCAATGTCCTTTATCTGAATGACTTACACCTTAACAACTTGCACCATGCCCTGCTCCTGCAAGAACAATACAAGTAAATTCATGAGCATCCTGTTGAGGATTGGAAACGAATCTTGATCCTGCATAAACGACCTTTCACATGTCTATTACAGATCTTGCATAGCAAGGCATGATTTTGTTCTGAGTGAATCATTTATTATGTGAAAATAAAATGGAAAGTATAAAACATAAGCTGGACACATTGGAAAATCTAATGAAAAAAACATTGTTCAAGCATAGTATGCGTTCGCATATCAAATCTTTGCATATCTTTAATTAGGATTATAAACAACATATCTGCGGACGAGCCTGCGACCCGAAGATGGAGTGGGGAGTAGACTGAGTCCAGGATCCCTTCCCTAAATCCTAAAACGTTTTTCGCAACCCAGCGCGCACCAAGTGCGTCACTCTGTGCCATCGCTCCACAAAATTTTGGCTCCGCCACCCAGATTTCGTCACCAAAACCTGCAAGACCGCCGACCGCTCTTGACTCCGCCGCCCCTTCTTGGCTACGCTGCTCGATTCAGGTTTGCTATAGAATTCACTCGTCATGGATGCAGCGTTGTGAGTTGGTTAATAAACCATCTCTATATTTCAAATTGCGTGCTTATAGTCATTAACTTCACCCCACTTGATTTCTAACTCCTTAATCCATCTTTTAATTTGCGAGTTCCTTTCACATATCATATTTATGGAAATGATCTACGCTTGCGGATCAAAAATTTATTTTTACAAAATTTCATGCGTCTGTTGAGTGTCAGTTGCTCTTCTTTATTCAAAGATCTAGGCTACAAATAACCGAGAATTCACATCAACATTCAAATTACATCTTACTAATTATTTCGGAAGAGCTGCCCCCTGAATTACATTCAAAATTAAGAATCTGATGAGGGAACGTGATAACAAGCGCCGACTTGCAAAAAGAACAAAAAGTAGTATAATTCTAGCTCGATTCCGTAAACTTAGAAACCAAGTTCAGATTACAATTAGAGATTCGTTCGATCAATACATCTATTACAAGATTGCTAATAAAGGCAAGAAAGAGGAATTTTAGCATCTTCACATTCCAAGTTCCAGACTTATCTGTTCCATCTTTCACTTGGACCGGCAAGAGTGGATAGCAACAAAAAATTTTCTACTTCCTGTAAAATTTTAAAACTATGGTAGAAAGCATGCAGCCAGTTTTGAAGCACTAATTAGTTTTTTCATTAGAAATAGAGAAATGTTTGTTGGAACAGAAACGTGAAATCTTTATATGAAACTGCAGGAGTATCAAAAGGGTCGGTCCTTGGATCTCAATCATTTATTATCAACTGGGATGATGTTCCTGAAACAGAACATGTGAATATAGCGTTAGCTGCTGATTGTAAGACCTTGTTCACATCAGCATATATTATAGAATTGATGCCATCATCAATAGATTACAAAGTGCTGCTTTCCCCAGAAAACTTGACCCTTTAGGTTTTAAGATACTTTACACAAGCTTTCATGTTTCCATTTCTTATTATAGCTTTGAAAGATAAGATGGTTATTCGTATACATACATACGATGGAACGTCAACCTGAGACTAATGTAATTTATACTCTACTACAAATTCCAGAGGTGAAATAAAATTACTATATATTATATTCTTATCTCTTTTATATGTTCCTCCCTCTTGAAGTAATTATTCCGAAGAAAACTGCCTTAATGAATAAATAAGTATCCTAATGCTCAATTTTTAAGTATGCATGTGTGCTGGTTGTCTTGGCTTACTGCGTTATTCCGTCATTTGAGATGAAAGGTATTGGTTCGATGCGAGTTGGGATCCATCCGCTCTTTGTCAATTATCGATGTTTCGGGACTCCCAGAGTACGAGAAAATGATTTTCACTATGATGCGTGTATTTTCTGTCTTCCTGTCTGCCTATCAGCCTGTTGCCTGACGACGCGATTACTTGCGGAAGGCATTTCACATTTTATATGTCATTCCACCCACTGTTTTGTGGTAAAAAAAGACAAGTCACGTGCATCTCTAAAGTCCCTACCGTTTGCAGCTGGATTCTGATTCGAAACGTTTGCATGCACCTATCTTCAGCATCAAAAATCCACATGGCAGAAGCAAATGTAAGGAAAACACGACATAGCGAAAATCCCGAACGGTTACTCATCCGAGCGCTAACCGCGCCCTGCTACTGTGATTAATAATTCTGTTTCGTAATATAATAGTATTGTTATGTTCGAGTTATCCTGCGTTCATTTTCGTTACGTTGCTACGTTGTTATGCTAGTAACCATCTATATGTTTTTCAGTTAGTTGATTGTGAGCCACGATACGATTCGACTCACTTTTGGTAATAATGAAACCCATCTCTCTCCTCTACGGTGTGAATATTAATTGAGTGTTTGTGAGTGTCATAACATTTTGGGGCCTCGTCCGAAAATTTCAATAATGACGATGCAGGGTTCGGAAATTCCGGAAAGACGGCACGGACGCCAGCACGCTTGACATTCCAAGCGAAGACCAGAGCACGGGCTGCAGCCGAGGCTGCTACTGCTGCCACTGCTGACAATCAAGATCACCTAACCGAATCTACTAAGGTTACGCAAACTATGCAAAATGCAGGTACTGTTATCCCTACAAATTTTATTCCCGTTCTTGTTGATTTAAGTGATCCAGTCAGTGACTCGCGTTCTACGGTTGACGACTCGCGCTTGTAGGCTTGCGCCCCGCGTCCGGAGGCTGGTGCATGCATGACGGTCGATGTCTTATCAACAGTCGCCATAACCCAACCTGCCCTCCACGAAATTCTGCTGTCACTCAACTAGACGCAAAGGCAAATAGATGCCTTCTAATAACAACTACTGGAACTGCGTACCGATCAAGACATTGCACGGAAGAGTTCAGAAGAATAAGAAGCGACGTTACAACATCGCGGTGTTGAAGAGGAGAATCTCGCGGCGGAGCTACGACACCGCGACGCCGAAGTTATCGAGGGCCGACGAACCATTGATGAACAGCGTGCACTGCAGACTTCCCTCCAGCAACAGCTTTCTCAGTTTGAGAGCCGCTCAAACCAGATGAGTAAAACTGTTTTTTTTCTACACATCAGATAGTGCCAACATCCTCACATAACATTTACAACATCAATACATTAGCTGAAGGATTAGATTCGAGAACGAATATTCAATCTCATGCTACAAACAGATATTTACGATGGTACGACTCATCTTTCTGAATATTTGAATGAATTTAATTTGACAGCAAAAGTAAATAGTTGGACTAGTGATAAAAAGATAGTAGCTCTAGCTTCTTTATTACGGAAACCTGCAAAAAATGTTTTGGGTACTTTTAAAAACACAGAAATTTTGTCTTTTGACACATTGATAGGAAAATTAAAGGAACACTTTGGGAAACATTAAGGGCAAAGTGCCTATCCTTTATTTTAAAACAGACGACAGAAACTGGGAAAAGATCTTCCGTCGTCAGCCGCTGATATAGGAAAATTGGTTTTCTCAGCATATCCTGAATGTTCATTAGAACTACAAGACAAAATCGTTTTTTCTCAGTTTATCATTGCAATTTATTACACCGGAGTTAGAAAAATTCTTCACTTAGAACACATCATTTAAGAAAGATTTTTTATATACCAAAATGTTTTCGGAAAACCCCCAAATTAGCAGAGAAGACATTGAGGAACAGGAGCAGTCATCTAATCATCAAGAATGGTTGAAAAATCTTGAACGTTGGGGCTGTCATGAAAAAGATCACATCGCTCGAGATGTTCAGATCAGGAAAACTAGACCGTGCTAAACCTTCGGGAGCAAGTTTGACATATACTGCACAAGCTCCTACTTACACTTACCGCCTAGACGGGGGCCAGTATCGGGGGTTGTGGTCCTAAAGCGAGAAGCAATTAGAAATCCAGTTCGA
>WSXT02048972.1:0-13046 GCA_011762715.2 Neuroterus valhalla
TTTTTAAATGTAAAATATATATCAAATTTTTCCAATAAATGTCTACATTTGTTCATCTTGAATTCATTGGGAAGAATGTAACAATAGCGAAACACAATACATTAAAGTTCAATCAAAAAATCAATGCTTATTTTAAAAATTAATTTTTTGGCTGCATTAGTAATTTTTTTGTCGACAGGGTGTCCCTGCATTCAAAATACATTTTTATATTCTTGGATTCCAAGAAAAAAATTAGGGCACAAATAACAAAAAAGTTTTTCTCCAGATTCAATAATTATCAAGTTCTTAACAATAAAGAATAATCAATCAGAAGCACGTATTAGATGTCCACGAGTATGTGCATAAAGATGTACAATTCGCAGAGTTTTCAATTCGTTTACTTCTGCAGTAGGTTGTGAGTGACTGGTGCAGTTTCACACTCAAGCGATATATAAAAATTGAAAAAATCATCCTTCCCCAAAACGTTTGATTCATTCAAATTCTGCAGAAGGCTCGTGGATACTGCTGAATTCTGTAGGAGTCTCTCAAATTCTTGAAGTTTTTCAAAAACCTGTAGAGTTATTCAGAATTCTTGTAAGAGTCTCCAGAAATCCGTGAAATTCACGTGGATTCTTGTAGAATTGTCTAGAAATGTGTGAAATGCTCGTCAATTCTCTAGAATTGTTCAGAAATATATGTCATTCTCTGAAATACTGTAGAAGACTTGTAAATACTTTTAACCCTGGACAAGCCCCTTTAGCTTCAGGGGATTTTCTGAAAGTCTATGGAATTCCCGTGAACTCTTGTGAAATTCTCAAAAAATTTGTGGAAGTATCCTTAAGTCTGTGAAAGGCTCGTGAATACTATTGATTTCTATGTAAGTCTCTCAAATTTTAGTAGATTTGCAAAAATCTTCAAAATTTTTTTTAATTCCTGTAGACTCCTTCAGAAATATGTGAAATGCTCTTGAACTCTGTAAGAGGCTCATGGATACTGTTGAATTTGCAGAAGTTCCTCCAGTTTCAGCTCTTTCTTAGAAAATTTTCGAATCCCTTTGATTTTATGTAGAAGTCCTTAATTCTCTCAATTTATGTAAAATACTTGTAAATACTGTAGAAGCCCCTTTAGTTTCCAAAAATCTACGAAATTCTATGAAGAAATAGGAGACACTTGTGGAGATAGTATTCATAGCTTCCTAGAGATTCCCGGGATTAGGGATAATTTCACATATTCCTGGAGAATTTGACAAGGACTTGAGAGAATTCTGCGAAATTTGTATTTCACAGGTTTCACTAGAATTCCTTGAGAATTAAAGAGGATTGCAAAGATTTCAAGAAAATTCTTAACAATTAGAGAGATTTCCTCCAGCATTTCACAGTATTCACGAGTCTTCTACAAGATTTTATAGAACTTCAGGAAAATTAACTAGAAATCTACATATTTCTAGACAATTATAAAAAAGCACGAGAAAATACCACAGATTTTCAGGAAAAGATGGGAGTAGACTAGATAATTAATGGATAAGCATTTTGAAACTTCGAGGGATAGCTAAGTATCCAAATCTATTTCCTCTAATTAAAATTTTCGTGATGCTTTCTCACGGTAATTCTGCTCTTGAAAGAGAATCTTCTGTTAAAAAAGAATGTCCAGTAGAAAATCAATCACATAAATCCCTTATAGGCCAGTGTTTGATTCATGATGGCATCTTAGCAACAAATAGGCCACTGAAAGATTTTACAGTTATTAAAAAGTTGATTCAATGTGTTAGAAATTCTCTTTCGTGGCGCAGAAGAATTATTGAATGAAGCTAGAAGAAATTCTGAAAAAACAGAAGAAAATACAAGAAATAAGAAAAAAAAGAAATCGAAGTACAAGAGTTGGAAATTGAAAAGGAAACAATCATGGATGATGCTCTAAAGCACAAAGCAAATGTTGAGAAAGTAATTTTAGATTTGAAATCTTAGTTTCATGTTTTGATCTTTCACTTCTTCCAGATCTCGTAATCATATTTTTATTATTTATATCTTGATTCATGTTTATTGTCAATTATAAATCCATTAATAAGGTATAATCATATGCCAAATAAATATTAATAATTTTACTGAACCGTGTATTGTCTCTAATTAAAGTTCCTAGAACACCTGGAATTTTGTTCAAAAGGCTCTGGAAAACCCGAAAAACTCAGGGAATTCCTTTAGAACGAATCGCTAGACACCCTGTTTTGATATTGTATTTTCTTGTTAGTTCTCTTGATTTCTTAGCAGTTTCAGTAAATTCTTCCATCTAAAATATTCACTTACTCGACCTACTTTGGTCATTGTTCAGCTCGGCGCCCCCCACCCATTTTTATTTCTTTCTCTCCTTTTCCGTGTTTCGACTCCGATGTCTGCGTACTTATTATTTGAAGTGTTCCCTTTGTAAGGCCCCCCCCCTTTCTAGTTCGTTATTATGCTGACAGGTACCCGTTCCGTCTTTGAGACACAGCTTACCGATTCATTTACATTTGTCGCCTTGTGTAACCTTCTCTCGCTTCTGTTTGTCTCCTACCTTGGTAATTTATCTTATTTCGAGACCCAATTTTATTTGTCAATAGCCCAGAAGGACACTCCCTCTCTACCAGTGTAAACCACTCCTTGTATAAATTAAAACCATTGTTAAAATATATATGTTCCTCTTGAACCACCATCTTGTCAAATTTCTTCACGAACCACCCCCTCTACTTGAGGACTGAGCTGGCCGAGGCCAAGGGATTTCAGAGTTTTTTTTTCTCTATGTTTCAGGTACCGCGCACAATTTTTTTTTGGTGTTTTCTCGTATCGTCCTCTTTTTGGGGGTTAGGTAGCCGCCGCGGCTTTAGGACTGCTTTCATGAGAGCTGGCGCCCTGAGGCATATTTTTTCAGAGTTTCATTTTTTTTAGTTTTATCGTTGTGCGGGACCAGTAGAACCCTTTTAAATTGCTGATAAAAAAACCGCGTCACATTATAAACAAATAGCCACCTCGACAAGTATGCGGTGTATGCGTTCTGCTTCTCCGTTCTCCTAAGGCCTATACACCACTGTTCTTTCACTTCCACTTTTAGCTTGCTCAATTTCTTTATCATTCTCTCTTACACAACATTCGAGTCCGTTGTCAGTCCTTACCGTAAAAGTCGCAGAGGAAATCGCGCTACCAATTGATCGTTTCACGATCGGTCCACAAACATCCTAATGGACAAGTTCGAGTAATTTTTCGCTTCGCGTTAGCGATACTTCAGATAACGGTACTGCACTTTGTTCCCCTAAGACAAACAATTCCTAAAAGACATCTTTCGGAAAGACGCAAGTGACATACCCCGAAATTAGTTTTTTCAGATCCTTCCCGTTGGCGTTGAGGTGGCTACATCTATTAGGCCTAGCCTCTAACCTGCTTGATGTAGAACTTGCCACAGCTGCGGATACCATTGTTGACTCAACGAAGTAAAGATTACCTCTTCTCTTCGCCATTGAAACAGACGTGCACTCCCGATTCGATACTACTGCATAGGTGTTCATAAAATTAACATCGAACCTTCTTGCAGCCGTTTTTGAAACAGATATAAGGTGAGTTCTTATAAGGGGTACACAAAAAGTGTTCCCTTGTTTCATATTTTTTCAATTACGGCGTGACTCCTGTCGTGACACATGCGTGACGTCGCTCCGCTATCTGCAGACCAATCATGATTTGACATTGGCTTAGCATTCTTGGCATTTGCCATCAAGTATTTTTGTTCGAAAGCTACAGAATCCACTCAATTCTTGAAGCTTTGCTTCTTTTGGGAGGATATACATATACTCTGAGCGAGGCGACCTAACTGGGAAGAACGAGAGCACCCCGTCACGAGAAAATGGACACACAGTGACACACGACACACGCAGCTATCCCTCCCTCCCTCGCTCTCTTTCTCCCTCCCTGCCGTTCTGGAGGCCGATGTAGTATATGAGCAGTAGACTCTGCGCTTCCCGTTCTCACATGTCTTCCTTCCACCCACTCTTGCTCGGGAAGGCACGGCGCACACTCGAAGCGCTGCGTGTGTGTATTGAACACGGACTTACACGTTGCGCGCGAGTGAAGACATTTATAATTATTAGTTCTGATAGTGATTCGTCTGAAAGTTCATGTCTGCATATAACACTCACAACTGGCAAACTTTATTCATTTATTTTCTTTGACATTTGAATCTCCAATCGCGATCAACTTCATACTTCCTGCTACAATATTTCTTATACTGGCGTACGTGTATGCATAAAGTGAGAGGATAGCTGTGTTCTTCCAATCGATAAATGAAATCACGACCAAATTTATGATTTTCTTTCAACGCGAAAGAGCAAAGCTTCTGTCGGCGGTCCCGCGACGCTCTACTTTTCTTTTTTATTTGCGATGCTTCTCTCTTGACTGACTCCGGCTTCAAAATCACAATAGCTGCGAACGCTTCTTTCATATTTGAAGTACTATGGTTCTTATTTTCTTTCTTCCAGCAATCCGAAACACATTGCACTTGAAATTTTTCCGAGGCATTTAAATGGTCGGAACTCAGTAAAAGGTCTAAAATAACATATGTTCCTTGAATTTAATAAAAATCCAACAATCCTACACACGCAAATTTGATTCTTCAGGTCAGAATACAAAAAATTATACAACTGTTTTTTTTCAATCAAGTAGATGATATATCTTCACATGAAACCTTTTGACGAAACTCGTAGATCTTCCAAAAGTACACCTTTTCTGTGATTTACAGTTTTTCTAAAAAAAACAGTATTTCTCGAAAAAAGGAGGATAATGTTGGTGGAAAGTGTAGAATAACTTGAAATGGGACTTGTGACGCTCCTGTACAAAATCACAGAGGAAATGTACGTCACATCCCTGCCCCTTCTCAATTAAGCATGAGGAAAAGGCTTTCCTATGACTTTTCACAGAAATAACATAAGTCACACTTCAACCCCTTCCCCACCTCTCGTGGGGGCAAAAATGCACACCTGTAACTGCTATAAATAAGATCACATCTCTACCCCTTCCCAAGGTCTTCTTAGAGGCGTGCGGGCATCCCATTGCCTGGTCCCAGAATTGACATAGATCACATGACTACCCCTTTCTAACATCTTATTGTAGGTGATGGGGGCAGAAAGGTTCTACTGTGACTGTTCACAGAAAAAAAACGTAAATCGAATGAAAAAAAAAAAATATAAGGCATAAACAACAGTGCTAAAAACTTCCGATAAGCCTTCTACGGTATAAGTCCAAAAGTTCGCTCTCGAAATGAGGATTCACAATCACACATTGAGCATGGCATAGATGCTGACCATCAAGCAGCATATTTTTTGCACAATACGGGTGTACTACTACTTGCCGCTTATCCATCGCTCCTCATCAGGGATCCCCCTGTTTGTTGAAAACTTGCCCCAGTCTGAGAAGTTCAAGACTCTGCAGAGCGAGATTCCCAAAGCTTAGCGCCCTTTGAATAAAGGCACGAAGAATATCACACGTTTTAAAGAGATGTGCGGCAAACTCATGACGCCCGAGGAAGAATTCGCTTTTATCACTGCCGAGAGGGTAAAGAAAGTATTGAGAGGCACGAAAAGTTCCTCTGCTGCTGGACCAGATAGCATTGAGTACTTTTGGTAGAAGTATACACCTATTCCACAGTAGCTGGTGTCAGGGCGTATTGTACTCCTACCGGAGAAAAGCGATTTTTCCAAACCAAGGAACTACAGGCCAATTACTTTTCTGAACACGATGGACAAAATCTTCACAGCTCTGCTGAACAACAAAATAGTTCAGATATTGGATTTCTGTAGGATTATCTTTAATTCCTATCGAATATCCTAGAAATCTGTGCAATTCTTATAAATTCTGTAAAGGGCTCGTGAATACTGCTCAATTCTGCATAAGTCTCTCAAATTCTGGAAGTTTTTCAAAAATCTATAGAATTATTCTGAAATATAATGAAATTCTCTCGAAATCTGTGTTTTTCTCTTGAACTCTGTTAGAGGCTCGGGATTACTGTTGGATTTTGTAGCAGTCCCTTCAATTTAATAGAATTCTCCGAAAGTCTGCGGAATTCCCTTGAACTCTCGTAAAACTTTCTAGGAATCTGTGAATATTCGTGAGCCCTCCTATTATAATTCTCTGGAAATCTTTCAATTTCTGTAAAAAAGCTCGGCGAGACTGTAGAATTCTGTGAGATCCCCGTCAGTTTCGGAGAATTTCCTGATAATCCGTGAAATCCGTGAAGTCGCTTCAATTTTGGAGACTTTTCTAGAAATCTGTAGAATAATTCTGAATTCTTCCAGAATGCTCTTGATGTCCGCAGAAGTTTCGTGGATACTGATGCATTCTACAGAAGTTTTTTTCTATTCCGAAGGAGACTTGTGGATACTGCAGAAGCATGTGAAAGTCCTTCTGAAAGTGGTGTGGAATTCTCTGAATTCAGCAAGAGGCTCGTCAATACTTTCGAAGTCTGTATCAGTCTCTTTAATTCTAGGGAATCATTCTGAGATCTGTAGAGGCCTCTTCTCGCAACACAACTTTTTAATGCAGCTTGAGGAGAGACCCGTAGTAAAAGCGCTTACCATTTCTAGATGGATAGCTCTTGTCGCTAAATAGACAAAAAGACCTACATAAGTCTTGTTTGATTTATAACCACGTCCAATACCTTACTTAACGAGAAGAGGTCCTGCGTGATACAGACCACTATATTCGAACGGCCTCGATCTTGTCACTCTAGCAGCTGGTAATTCACCCGTCATTTGAGATGGAATTTTCGCCATTTGCCTGACACAAGTTATGCAGTGGGTAATTATACAACGGACTGAGTCGCGCGCTTTTATAATCCAGAAATTCTGTCGTAAAATGTGTAGAGTGAGCTGAGGACCACTGTTTGGAATATGTGGAAAATAAGAAAATATGAAAGTGTAAGAAAGTAGGAATGCATTCCTCCGCAATCAGTTTGCGTATGTGAATGTGTGTGTGTTTGGGTACTTGTCTGACCATCTTTGATAAGAGCTTAGTGTGCGAATTAACGAGCTTCGCGGAGGTCATGGTGAGCCCGTGCACCCCAGTACCAAATGTTTGTTTGAAATAACTTCGCATATGTATAACTTTTGTGATGTGTTGCAGTAAAAAACTTTGAAAGATAATAATACAATTATCATCTACTCTTTCAGCCAAATCTGCAGTGTTTCCTTGAAGTTTTCCCTTTTCGAATCCACACATACATAGGAATGGACTTGAGATGATTTTTATGAACATTCCATAGTTTATTTATTAACAACCACCCTGCAAGGATCTGAGATGTGCCTGTCCTATGATTAAGTTCGTGAGACGATTTTTAGGCACATAAGGAATAGTTGCGTTTTCGAAACGCCTTTTTACTCTTTAGAGTCCATCCATATCAGTGAATGGGCATATCCTTTTTAAAGGATTAGCTTGGTTGCAGAAATTACTGTTCTGAAGATTCTTTATTTCTACATAAAATTGTTTGTTTTGAAGTAATTTAAACCAGAAGGTCTCCGCTGGATTCATCTCTTCACACGTTAGAAATTGTTCTTCACCTTTTTTCTGGCGATTCATAAGAAGATGGATGAATTGGAAACAAAAGGCAGTTATACGGAGCAGTTTCGGCCAGGAAGAAAATATTCCCGAAAGTGCTCCTAAGGAAGATTTCTCTACTTAAGAGGCATGAATTTGAATTTTTAACAAAAAAATTCTTTTTTTCGTTTCGCTTAGTTTCATACTGGAGCCTTTTCGAGAACGTCGACAGGCATTTTTCCCTTTCTCTTTCCAAATCTTCATCCGATATACTCGACCAATTTTCAGAAAACTAGCTATCAGCGAAAGAGCTATTCGCTTCGTTGGAATCCCAACTTGTTGTGTGTTTACTGAAAATAAGAAAAAGTCTGAGTTTGGACATCATCTCAAACCCAACACCTTTTTCGTTTCATCTTCTTGTTCGCCGAAACTGACTATCTTGTTTTCAGACTCGGTTATTTAATTTCATTAGGTTAGAATCGTTAGCTAACCATTTACGTAGAGGAAATCCGCCCTGCTTTAATAACAACGTTAGTTCCTTCTGCAATGTTAAGGCCTGATCTCAATTGTCGGATCAAAACAAGACATCGCCCATATAAAAATTTCGTTTGAGGATGACACTGGCATCAGGAAAATTAGAAGCTTCGTCTTCTGCTAACTGTTTTAGTACTCTATTTGCTAAAAAAGGGGATGACGCCATTCCAAAAGTAACGGTTTGTAATTGATATTGAACCAATACATAACATAACGTCCTTCTTGGTTACGCCAATGCGTTTTAGAAAAGTGATTTTCATAAAGCTGCTCTTCTTCGGTGAGCATGGATTGCTTTGGGATGTCTTCTGATTCCCAGAATTTTTGCGAATCGAAATGAATCTCTGACAAGGTTGAAAAATGGTTTATTCTGAAACTCGACTTATTCTAATAATTTTTATTCGGAATAGGACCCGATAGAATCCTTCGGAATATCGTTGATTGCGCTGTTATAGATCCAGGAGGCCCTTGACACAACCCTGGCAATCACCCTTGTCATTACAGGAGTACTCTTAGGTCGCAATAATTCAACAAAGGATTCTGAAACAAAAGTGGCGTCAGACCCCTGATCGAGAAAGGCTCTAACTATAACTTCTCGACCATTGTGTGTACGAATTGTAATTTTTGCAATCGCTAGCAAGGTCGTGCCACTTTGTGAACATCGTAGACCTAACGAAGACTTTGTAGCAGTGGCATTTAAAGACGCATTATCCGAATTTGTGCTATTAGAGGTACTCGCTATATTTCCAGGTCTAAGAGTCTGAATATTAGAGTTATCTCGCGTAAGACTATTAGACTGATCAGTAGAAGAAGAAAAAGAGGATTGCTTTATGTGTAATAAAGTGTGATGTTTTCTGCACTGAAGATATGTGATTTTACTATTGCAATTTTGACTACGATGAATGGATCTCGAACATTTAAAACACAATTTATACTCATTGGCGAATTCCCTTCTTTTCTCTACGGGTTGTTTCTTGAAGGTTTGACACTGGCTCAAGTAGTGATTACCTTTACAACATAAGCATCTATTCGCATGATCATTTGAAGTGCTAGTACCATGCACCTGCGCAGACTCTCGACCTTTAGAAGCGGAAGAATTGGAATTATTATAACGCAAGTTTCTTGTAAAATTGTTATTAGACATCCGTAAAACTTCAAAAGTACGAATCTTTTAATCTAGGGATTTTGGAAAATCTGCATATTAAGGATAATCGCTGCGATTTGCTAAATATTTCTCCCAGTCAGTGACTAAATTCTTATTCAAATTACTAACAAGGAGATAAATTAATAGAGGATCCCACTATTCAGTCGGGCAAGAGAGATTTTTAAAGGCGAGCAACGCTTCATTTGTGGTATAACGCAAATATTTTAAATCCCTTAAAGTGTCATTCGAAATATTCGCAAGAGAGAGAAACAAATGTAAATAAGAATTAATCAACGCTCTTTCATTATTATATCGAGCTTTCAAAGCGTCCCAAGCTATCTGGTAATTTGCCTCAGAGTTTGTTATGTGCTTGATAATTTGTAAGGCTTCACCGGTCAATTTTGTTATTAAGTAATATAATTTTTGAACTTTAGGCAATCTGGAATTTTGATCAACCGCGGATTCAAACAAACCTCGAAAATTAGGCTATTCCAAGTAGTCACCGGAAAACTTGGGAATCTCAATATCGGGTGGTTTTATACCATATTCGTGATAAATTGTTCGAGAATGATTTAAATTGGAGACGTTATCATTTGTATTATTGGCAGTTAAATTCGCGGCACTTTCTTGTGCTAATCCATAGATTATCTCATTTAAAAAATCAAGAGCTCTGAAAAATTCTTTTCCAGCCTCAAAGTAGTTTGAGTTTACAAAATAATCCAGTAGCATCTTCTTTCTCCCTTCTGCGACAGCTAATGATGCTTCTCCTGCATCAATTTCTTGGAAAGAGCGAATTGTTATTTTTATTTTTTCAAAGAAGAAACCTTGTTGTTGAATGAGGGATCCATTGTTACAAAATGTAAATTTCGTATACCTAAAATTCACGGAGATATAAACTTCTCAAAATTAGTTCACGAAAGTGAATACAGTTCGACTTTAATTTCCAAACAACTTACTTAATTTTTAGAGTACATGTTTAAGAAAGAGAGAGAAAGAAACCAATGCGTAAGGTACCGGTGGAACCGTTGTAGGGCGAGAAGCATGATAACAGTTCATTACACATGAAGAAATTCTCAGCTGTTTACGTAAAATCGATAATATAAAGAGACAGCATTCATTAAAGGAGAAAAACATTCTGATCTTGGTAGAGTCCGAGTAAATCCAGTTATCCTGTCCGTGACGTTCTGAGGTGGTGAAATAGTAAAAATTTGAACCTTTTATTATTACCGATTTCCACGCATGCGTCTTGTCGACGCGCGCGATTCCACAAAAGATTATTCAACTTTTTCACAGCAATTCCAAGTTCAGGAGCATGATTAAATGTTTTTTTTCTTCTTTAACGATTTACTTGCCCCTTTCACAATGTTCATAACATAAGGATTTCTCACTTTACAACGGAACTGGCGAAATTCTTTGAACCCACGATTGCGACAGCCGTTGAAGATTCAAATTTAGCGTCTCTTCTTAGAACATTTCACTCACGAAATTGTTAAAATTTTCATTTTTTAAACTCAATTAATCCGGCTCGAAGGACCATGTTTGAGCGTGGACTGGGAATTTTCACTCCTTACCCCTTTTTTATAGCCAGAACTAGAATTGTGGTTAGAAGTACAGTAAGGAGCAGTTCATCAAGTAAGCGGTGGTTGACATTATAAACTATTTATTAGGTAAATAATCAGTTATTGAGTCACCATAGAAATACACTAAATTTCGTGGAAGCTTGAAGTTTTTCTATTTTCACAGATTTTCATCTTATGCTAATTGTTACCCGACTCCGCACGCACGAGGTTCGCGTTTTTCTCTCTCTCGGTTTGTACTAACTTTTCGCAGTTTTCCTAACGATCGGTACTCTTGAAGCTACGTCACACTCTCATACGTCACTCAGGCTGGCCATACAAATTATTCTTCACATGCGTGAACAAGTATCCTTGATCCTGAAGAACTTGCTGAAAATGTGTGGGAATCTCTTCAATTCTGTGAAATGACCTTGAGAAGTTTTTAATTAATCTGGAGTTTTTTTTTGTTCTCTCGCAATTATGAGAGTACACAATGAACCATATAAAAAATTCTGAGTCTTTTCAGCTTCTTATCAACTTGTTAAACGTATTGTTCAGTGAAACAAACAAACGGAGTAACATAATAAGAATTCTCGACAAGTTTCCGGAGAATTCTTCAGAATAGAAGAAACTAGTGCGGATTTCTCCAGTTTTCTGAAGAATGTTGCAAGCATTCGAGAGAATTTCAGGAATACCTGGATAAGAAGAATTTTACAGAAAAAGAATGTACAAATTATACAAAAAATAGTGCAATATCTTATAGTATGCACAGCTACCTACAGGGTTCGGAACGATTCCACACATTTCAAGAAAATTCCACAAGAACTCAAGAAAATTCCACAAGAGCACAAGATAATTCTACAGATTTTAAGAGGATTTCCAGAATGTCAGATAATTCTACAAATTTGAAAGAGGTTTACAAGGACTCAAGAGAATTTCACGACAATTAAAGAGAATGTTACACATTTTGAGCAAATTCTCAAGAATTGGAGGGACATTCTTCATGATTTTACAGTATTTACGAGCCTACTACGTAATTTCAGTGGATTCCAGGGAAATTCACAAGAATTTTACATATTTCTAGAGAATCCTACAAGAGGACAACGGAAATACAACAGATTTTCGAAGAATTATCTAGAACTGAAGAGACTTCTCTAGAATTTAAGAGACTTCCTCCATAATTCTACAGCATTTTATGGAAATTCTACAAAATTCAAGAAAAGTGTACAGATTTCCAGAGAATTTTACGAAAATGTAAAATAACTCTGCAGATTTTTTAGAGAATTTTTCAGGATTTTAGATACTTCACGGATTTCCGGAAATTTTTCTGAAACTGAAAAGACCATCACATCAGTAAACAGTATTTACGAGCCTTCTACAGACATAGGAAATGCTACAGATTTTAAGAGAATTCTCCAATATCGAGGAGCTTTTTTCTATCAGTCAACAGTATTTACGAGCCTCCTATAAAATTCAAGAAAATTCCACAGATTTCCAGAGAATTGTACAAGAATTTGAAAAAATCTTACAGATTTTTGGGGATTTCAACAGAAAACAAGAGACTTCTACAGAACTGTAGTCTTCATAAGTCTTTTACAGAATTCTAGAGGATTCCACAGACTTCTGAGAATTCCGCGCGAATCTACAAATATTCCAGAGAATTACACAACAATTCAAGAGAATTCCACTGATTTTCGGGAGATTCTCTGAAACTAAAGAGCACCTTACAAAATCCAAATGTATTTACAAGCTTTCTACAGGGATCAAGAGAATCCTTAAGATTTCAAGCAAATTCTCCAGCATTTAGGAGACTTTCTCGATGATTTTACAGTATTCACGAGTTTTCAAAAAACCAAGGACAATTCCACAATATTTTGAAATAACTCTACAAATTTATGAAAAAAAAATTCCAGAATTAGAGAGACTTGTACAGAATTCTATAGAATTCGATAGATTTCTACAAATTTTTTAGAATTGGCAAGAATTCCACAGATTTCTAGAGAACGCCACAAGAATGCATAAGGATTCCACGGATTTTCAAAAATTACAAGCCTTCTACAGACATCAAGGATTTTCTACAGATTTCAAGCGAATTCTCCAGAATTGAGGAGACTTTCTTCATTATTCTACATTATTCTACAAAATCTATCAAGGGGAAGGCCTGAAGTATGAAACTCGAATCGAGATCGCATTAGAACCATTAAATAGATAATCAAATTTCATTAGATACGTATCGCGGCTTTTTTGTAAGTGAAGCCCGAGTTTGGAGATATAAAAATTTGAAAATCGCAG
>WSXT02048983.1:0-13045 GCA_011762715.2 Neuroterus valhalla
AGTTCCCGTACGTAGCGCTTCCATCTGGGAAGAGATGAAAATTAAAAAACAGTGTATCGCGATTGTGGGCTCTTTTTTAACATTGCCGACGCGGGGCGTGCGGTCTCCTTGCAGTACTTCGTGGCGTTGGCATCCTATGGTCAGGACGCCTCGTCTTCTACTTCAACTTCTACTTCGAGACATCTACTTTGACTGATCATAACTCAAAAAGTAATTAAGATATTAATTGCTGGTTTTCACTAATTTATAGAGTGAACTTTCATTTGTAATAAGTTGTTTGAGAAAAAATAGATTTTTTTTTCGAGTAAGGGACCTTTTCTCGCGGAGCGTCACATATATGTTGTGTTCTATTTCGACTCGAGAAATTGCCAGAAGAGGGTGCACATGATTAACCTACGGCAGTATCTGGGTGGTGATTCTTGACTCATCGAAATCCCGAATGTTAAGCATTGCGGGCTCAATTAGCGACAGGATGGGTGACCGTTCAGGGTTCTATGTTGTTCTTGTCTTCACTAAATTTATTTTTTGTCGAGCGGGGGATTTGACGTTGAGAATGGGCGTGTGCACTTGATATTCTTCTGGATATCTACATCCTAACTCGTGCGTTGGTAATCGGCTGCGCTTGGGAGTTTTGGCTTCTGCAGTGTTCCACTCCCTTGACCAAATGCTTAGGCAAATGTGAGCATTGAAATAAAAATCCCACTGTAGACGGTGAGGGCTTAAGAGATAAAAAAAGGAGAATAAGCCCACACGATTGAGAACGTTAGGCATTGCTTGGAGGCTTATTATGAGAGTTGGGGTAATTGGTAATTTTGAGAAGGGATTTAAGTTAAAGGGTTTGATGAAGTAAAAATCTAATGTGGTGCATAGGATTGTAGGGAATCCATTAGAACGATCATAATAGCGAGAAACTCGATTCGTTTAAATTTTTTGCAATTTTGAGAAGCAGAAAATAATGGTTTGGACTTATTTAATTGTTAAACCATCCCACTTACATGTTCAGCCATATTTTGAACATTTTTGATACGTAGTGGTTCAAGAATTTTGCGTTTTTATCATTTCTTGTAACTCTAATTTATTGAGGGAGCATAAGAAATTTCACGACGAGGTATGCATTGTACAGTTAATAATCCAGTTGCAGTATTCCAATTTTTCTACTAATGCTTGCCTAGATATATTATTTTCATCATGATGTAATAGGAAGTGTGTGATTTTTCGTCATTTTCGTGTATAACATCGATTCGGGTGAGGAAGGCATTTTTTTGTAATGAAACTTTAATGGAGGCATTTTGAACCCTTTGAATTACTTTTACTACATCTTTCAATAGGAAATTGGAAAGAGAATTTTACTGCACCCTAATTTACAGGATTATGTTAAATAATATTAATAATTATTATTATTTACGTAACAGTTGGAGAAATGGGCACACCTACACGGATAAGAAAGCAGTTGGATCTACCTGTCTTGCAGATGCTACCACCAAAGACACACGACAGTGAATTCGAGTCGAAGCTTCAAGAAATCATGAAGATGAACGGTATTCTAAATATAAAAGGTAAAAAGTATCAAACAGAAATGAGAGACCTGGAACATCTAGGGGAATTAGGAAATGGCACATGTGGTCACGTGGTGAAAATGAAGCATAAGCCAAGTGGTGTGGTGATAGCCGTAAAGCAAATGCGCCGTTCCGGTAATTCTGAGGAGAACAAACGAATAATCATGGATCTCGATGTCGTTTTAAAGTCACACGACTGTCCTTATATTGTTCAATGCTTAGGATGTTTCATCACCGAATCCGATGTATGGATCTGCATGGAACTCATGGCTACGTGTTTAGACAAGCTTCTTAAAAAGAGCCGACAAGCAATACCAGAAAGCTTTTTAGGAAAAGTAACTGTTGCCGTGAGTATTTCTGTTGCTTGACTTGGTCGAACAGCACGTCTTTTACGAATATAGATAATAGCAAGTTTTTTATTCTAGGCTTTACAGTATCTCCACTATTCCGCTATTTCCTTCGTCGAGAAACGGTTTCTCTTCGTCACCCCTTTTTCAATCGAAAGACAGAATGAAATTCTATATTTTAGGATATTTCTGTTCTCTATGGATGTATTATTGTACAAATAATACAAAGAAAAGTGAATTAAGGCTTCCGAAATGCAGTAGTTCAAATTCGAAAAAAACTCACCAATTTCAAATAATAAATGCTCGAAAATAAGATTTTAAACAGTGTGGGCTTCTGATATAAAAAATTTCTATTATTGAGGCTTTGAAGATTTGATCATTTTAATTCAAATAGGTGATAATTTTCAATTGACAATGACATATCTTAGTTGTGCAATTTTAAAGTTTTTTGTTCGTATACAAAATGAGGATGTCTGCTCATTGAGACAGCCTGTGAATGTCGGAGAATCTTGTGGGTCACGAAAAGTCAGTTAATCTTTTTGAGCGTGCTGAAATTTTTCTGCAACTCCAGGATATTAAAATAAAAATTCAAGAATCCAACGACCAGATTTGGACAAACGTCTTCAAATGTGCCTATTGAGATTCCAAAATAACAACATGAAAATTTAAAAGAGAGAAAACTCTAAAACCTCTTCCTATTTTTATAAATCAAAATTTGATTTTGTTTTTCTATAATATTAAATTTCTTGAATTTCGATGTGCTGAGATTTGTTTAAAAAATTCTGATATTAAATTGGGTAAAGAAGTTTACGATACTTGATTTATACTTAAATCTACCTTATTATATTTTTCATTAATTCCAGAAAAATATTTTTTTCCAAAAATGTTGATAAAGCTTTAAAAGCTCCTGTATGTCAGTAGATTGGGACTAAAAAACCTCCTATATAACAGAGAGCTAACGTAGCGCTCTCTCGGACCTAAAATCGCGTGCCTGAGAAATGTAACTACAGTAATAAAGTGCCCTAATTCCACACTTTTATAGAACCTTATTAAAAATCCTTGCTTTTCTGGATCAAATATTTATCAGTATATCGATGAAATGATTTTATCATTTTACGACATTCAAGTGATGAAAAAAAGTATGTAACATTTCCCTAAATGATGAGAGGATAGAACAAGTTGATAATTTCATGTATCTTAGAAGTTTATTTATTTCTGACGTAGAGATGTATGCAAATATCGCACATACGTCAAAATAGGAGCAGAAATATTATCGGCAGTGTATGAGCTATTACTATAAATAGAAATGTAAGAAATGATGCGAAAATTGCGATGTATAGTTCTGTGAATGCATCAACCGTGCTATATGGTAATAAGACCTGGACATATCAAGAAAAGGACAAGAGCATAGTCAACGCGATCGGCGTGCAATTCCTACGGAATATGTGACGTAGAACGCTAATAGACAAAGTAGGTTATGAGTAGGTTCTCCAAAAATGTAGAGAAAAAGGAACATTGTTCGACAAGAGTGAAAGAAATTTGATCTGGCCATGTTGAGACAATAAGTGAAGAACGATTAGATATCAAGTGCATCAAGGTATGGTGAATAGTAGCTCACAGAGAGGAAGACTAAAAAAGGGATGGTTGAAATGTGTGAATGAGACTCTAAAGACAGAAGAAATAAAAATTCATGGAAATATAAGAGCTTGCAAGTGGCCAATTGGTCATGGGGGCTGAGGCATGCGCTTTGGATCCACGCCGCGCCGGCTGGTTGTGGGTTCGATTCCCGCCTTGCACTCTGGAAGAGCTTCGGCGGCCCATGCGGCGAACACTTGCCTAGCAAGGGAGTGTTCATCTCCGGAAAGTCGTGGTGCCGGTACCTCTTGAGAAAAAGGTTACTCTAAGTACTTAGGGCTGGGGTTCTTGGTGGTTCGGAACCCACCTTAAGCTCTAGGTCCCCCTTACTACTAAGGTAGTGGTAGGGTGTGTAAAGGAATGATGGAGAGGTTTGAGGAAAATGTAAACCCTCAGGGGACACATTGAATCAATCAATCAATCATATAAGAGCTTGCATTAAAGGGTAGGATGTAAAGAAAGCAAAAGATGTGTGCAAGGTCAGGTCGGACAAGTCAGCGCAGCTACCAAGGCAAAATGAAAAATGGATAACGTCATATTTTTTGTTATTTACATGCTAAAAATGAAGTTTTTTTCTCTTCCAAATTCAGAAAAGAAGGTGGCAGCGCTAGCTTGTCAACAACTTCGCCAATATAACAAGTACCACGCGGGTTTATCAGTACCCACATTCTTTCGTTTCAAGTGTCTCTCTTCTTACTATAAACTTCCTCCACACATCCTTGTCCTTGCTTGAAGCTTTTGCTTTCTTTACATCCTTACCCTTTTATGCAAGCTCTTGTGTTCCTATGACTTTTCATTTCTTTTGCCTTTAGAGTCTCATTCACCCATTTCGATTCAACCGAATTTCCTCGCTGGAGTCGCTGTAGCTGCTCTCTGGAATCTCTATACCTCTCCTTTTGTTAATTTCCTTGCCTGTAATGTTGTAGTCGGCTGGAGCCGAAAATTCGATCACGAACATAGTTCATTCACGTTTGTCAAGGAGCACGATGTCAGGTCTTGTGTGTTGGAATAGGGACTGCTGCGCAGAACCTGTATTTCAGTAAATTTGGCACTCCTCGTTCTTAACAATATACTTTATCTCCTTTGAATGGGAAAATTCGATAGTATATTCCATAGGTGCTCAGGGACTTCATGGCGCACCCTGCACCAATCGCTGGAAAGCTCTTGACGTAATATGCTTCTACGGTATGCTAATGTAGAAATCACATCGTCCTGACATGTGGAAATGAAACTCTCTGTGCCTGAATTAGGTCCAGATAATTCAATGAAAGAAAACGTTGACTTATGTGACAAGGATCGATCGTTTACAATTTTGTTGAAATTTCCGTCCATCACCTTGTCTTCATGTTGTTTCAGAAAGTTTCCAGATTCCGCTTCCTTCACCTGCGCTTTTAGATGTAAGGAATCTGGATGGAGTAATGCAAAGTCCTTACTTCTGATGTTAATATCTAGGCCAAGGGTCTCAGCCGCCTGCTCCGCGGCTTTGTACAAGAAAGCTCTTCTTCCAACTGTTTCGTGATTCCTGACAAATGCTAGGTCAGGATCTCTTCCGTTTGCTACGACGTAAGCTGTTCTCAGAAGAAATCGGTTGTACAGGCATTGGAGATTGAGACGTCCGCCTCTGCGGCGTGCGATTGATGAGTGCAGAGTGGATGGATTGATAATGTCGACGGCCTTGAGCTCGTTCTTCGTATATGGATCATCTTAAACGAATAGAGTAGGACCGGGACGGTAAGCATGTTAGTTGCAGATATCTTGTTCAACTCCGACATATGGAATGACCAAATCCGTCGAAGAAGGTGTTTGTAGCTGCTTTGGAGAACCTCTTTCAATGATTCTGTATCCTGAATGCGACTCTCAGGCATGCCTAGGTATTTGAACGTCTCCCCAGCGCTGAGGTGTCTTATAGCACTTCCGTCCACAAGCTCAGGGTCGTTATCTACACCTGCGATTTGTTCATGCTTCAGATGAATCTTGGCACACTAATCCAATCCAAAGTCCATACCGGTTTTTCGTGTGTACCTCTCGACGATACTCAGAGTATAATTAAAATGTTATTTTCCAGAAGCATATATCTTCAAATCATTCATATAAAATATATGAGTGACCTTATCCTCACGAACATTATTTCCGCCGCAGAGGTACCCATGAGAAACGCGAAGTGCACGAGACAGTGCGTAGCAATAGTGTGATGCAGAAGAGGAGAGCGCTCATTGTGTCACCCTTAAAGACACCCCGCTGGAAAGTGACACTGCTAGTTGTCACACAATGTTTTCTAGAAGAAGTAGTAAATCTGGTTTTCCAAAGGCGCATCAATCTTTCTATGCAACCCACTATATGTGGATGAACCTCCAAGCTATTCAACAGACAGATGATAAGTGTATGAAAAGTTGAACCATCGAAGTTGGCCATCGACAGATTGCGTGGGTGGTTAAAAGTGTCTTTGTAGATACTTCTGTCGAACACAAAGTTCTCCCGACAGCCTGCGATGCAACTTTTTGATTCAACGTGCATCCCTCGCCATATAGGTTCAATTCTCCGAACAATCCTGCCTTTCAGGATAGCTGTGAAGATTCTATACACCATAAAAATTAAATTTCAAAAATTTTTCCGAAAACCTCCAGGGGATTCCGTTTCCGCTTTTCGCGTTCCATCACATCAGGGTTTTTCCATAAACTCAAAAAACACCCCATAAATGCTAAACTTGGCATATAAGTAGCCATAAAATGGGGATCGACTACTATCTATGCGTTTTTGGGGTAGCCGAATCTAAATATTAGGCCAGTGCAACCTCACAACGTTACTGTTTGTCCTTAACATTAAAGTCTTGTAACTTTTTCCCTTAAAAAAACCTGATGATAAAAGTTAACAGTCCCATCGACTAGATCATAGGCTCCTCGTTTTCGAGGTCGCTGAGTCTGAATCTGAGGTCCGTTCATCCCCATCACGTCAGGTGTTTTTCCTTACCTCGAAAAATACCTCAAATTATGCTAAAATTGGTATATAAGTAGTCAGAATAGGAATCGACTACTAGCTATGGTGTTTTTAAGAAGTAGAATCAAAATATTAGGTCTGCGTAACCTCGTAACGTCTTTGTTTGTTCTTGACCTCGTAATCTTGAGACCTGACCTCCAAATCTTGAAACTTGCCCAAAAACCAAACCTGATTATAGAAGTTAACAGTCCCGCCGATAAGATCATGATCTCTTTATCTTTTGAAAGTCGCTGATTCCAAATCCGAGGTCTGTTTTACCCCATCGTGTGGAGGTGTTTCCCAACCTCAAACAATGGTCATAAATACGCTAAAACGACCATATTAATGGTGAGACAATGAGGATTGCCAATAATAATGTGTTTTTTTGGGGGCATTTGAATCCAAGGTTAAGATCAGTGTAATCTTTTACTATAAGCATTCATCCTCAACCTTGAAATCTAAGGATCTATCCTCCAAATCTTGAGTTGGAGTTTGCAACAACCTTCTAGATGCTTTTTTTCGCATCTCGAATACCATTGGTATCCCCAGGGATTTATTTGAAATCGGGTTTACCTGGAGGATAATTGGCATGTTATTTTCCATATGGCTTCGCTCGTCTGACTAGCGCCTGTTTCCGCAAAATTCTGCTACCGCGATAGACGCTGTTGGCGATGACAGCTGCTCCGAAACAGGATGTGTAAAATGATTCACTCAAAGTCACTTGGAAGCGTGGAGGGCAAGCGCACAGAGAAAGTTCCTCAACCACTTGGACGAGGCGATATGAATGGGGCCATGAAAAGTCACATGCGGCAAGTCTCGTCTGCAGTATATCCCCCTTGCGGTATGTCTTTCCTGCGACAAGTTTCCGTTGTGGCATCACTCCCAAGTAGTTTGCCAATTTCATGGCAAGCCTCTCGAACCTAATTGTCTACTTGTGGCATCTCTCCCCTTCCAGAGTGGAAAAAGTACGGTATCCTTCCCCCAAGAAAAATTTGAAGTGGCGAAACACCATTAATGGAAATGATGTAGTTCAAATACCTTCCAACGTTCCCAAGTCTTGTAGGTGGTGTACAGGCACCCTCATGATGAGTTATGTGACTTGATATGGATCCATATGAATGACCTTATTAGAGATTTAGGTTTATCTGGAAATAGTACAGAACTTCTAGCATCAGTATTAAAAAATAGGAACTTGGTGACAGACGATGTGAAGATAAAATATTACCGAGATTTTCGAAAATTTATGAAGACGATTAGTGGAGGTTGTTCATCGACTCTTCTGAGCGAAGTTTGAGAGCAGTGTTACTTCACAACACGAATGTCCGCGCCTGGTTTAATTGCGCCTCCTAGTGAACTGAAAGAGGATTAGTATAGTATGCAACTGGTCCTGGAAAAAATAATATTCCCAGAGCGTGAATGGAAAATATGCGGAGATCTCAAAATATGAGGCATATCATTAGGTCAACAACCAGGATTTACGAAGTTTCCTCGCTTTTTATGTGTATGGAGCAGTAGAGACCGTGAAAACCACTATTAGCTAAGAAAATAGCCAACGAGATCTCAATTTAATCCGGGTTACAGAACATCCTTGAGAAACCTCTAGTTGATCTAAACAAGGTATTATTACCGCCTCTTTATATAAAACTTGGCATGTTGAAGGTGATATGTCGAGTCCGAAAATTCGAAAGATGCTGAATGATGCAACTTTGATCGTTTCGATGAATGAGACTGAGAAAGCTGCATAAGTTCCATTAAAAACGCTGTAGACATTTTCCTGGGTCACTGGAAAAGCGATGCCTACAAAGAGATTGTGAAGGACATGGTGACCAACTTTGGAAAGCAAGGCTGCTTGATGAACCTCAATCATTTTCCAGAAAATGGTGGAGACGACAGAAAGGGACAAGAGGAACATTTTCATCAAGATCTGAAAGGAATGGAGCGTCGATATCATGGAAGGTGGGACGTAACCATGATGGCTGATTACTCCTGGTCATCATGATAACTTCTATCATCTTTCGATGATAGGAGAGTCAGATGTTTGAGAAACAAGTAAAGAGAGCTTTAACTCGATGTATAAATGAGATAGGAGATGAATAACTTTTAAATTTAGGTACTGTTCAAGGATAGGTATCAAGATCTAGAGGTTATATCTCAAGAATCTGAGGTTAGGGACAAGTGATAGCATTATGAGGTTAACTTGCATCATATTTGAATTCATTCATCCGATAAACGCAGGAATATGCCCATTTTTATCCTAAGAATGTCTATTTCAACGATTTTGGACACGGTGACCTCAAAAATATGAGGAGGCTGTAGTCTAGCTTGTGGGACAGACAACTTTTGTAATCAGGTAATTTTAGACAATTTTCCAAGATTTGGAGTTTGGGTCTCAAGATGTAACGAACAGTGACGTTACGAGGTTACACCGACCTAATATTTCAATTCGGCTGCCCCAAAAACGCATAGATAGTACTCGATCCCTATCTTCTGACCACTTATATGCCAATATTATCATTTTTTTTGGATTAAACCCTGACGAAATGAGGTTAAACGGACCTCGGGTTCGGCCCCAGTGACCTCAAAAGGATAATGAGACCATAGTCTAGTTAAAAGATCAGACATTTTCTTTTTGGTTGTCTCTGCCTTATTAATCAATTACGTATAAGGCATTCAAAGCAAATTCTTAAGTAATGTTTAGAATAATATTTCTAACTATGCTTTTACTGTTATCAGACTGTGAAAGCCTTGTCGTACCTGAAAGAAAAACACGGGGTCATTCACAGAGACGTTAAACCTAGCAATATTCTCTTGGATGAGGTGGGAGGCGTCAAACTCTGTGATTTCGGAATATCTGGTCGTTTAGTAGATAGCAAGGCAAAGACTAGGAGTGCTGGTTGTGCAGCTTATATGGCCGTAAGACCGAATCATTTTATTCTGCTTTCTCCATTACTATTTTCATAAGTTTAGTAAAAAAATAATTTATAATCCATTCTTTCCTTTTCAGCCCGAAAGAATAGATCCACCAGATCCCACGAAGCCAGACTACGATATAAGAGCTGATGTGTGGAGTTTGGGTATAACTTTAGTAGAATTAGCAACCGGAGTTTTCCCTTATCGAGATTGCAAGACTGATTTTGAGGTAATGCTTCATCTTATTTCAAACTTCTTTTTTCTAATCTATGACATCTTTTTTGTGGGTTTACAGGTACTAAGTAGGGTAGTTCAAGATGATCCTCCGTCCCTTCCTCTAGATACCTTTTTTTCCAAGGAATTCAGAAGTTTCGTCAATTGTTGTCTCACAAAGAACTATAAACATCGGCCAAAGTACCACAGACTCATGGAGCATCCCTTCATTAGGAAATATGACCTTGCACAGGAAGAGGTAACGAATTCTCCGAGCTTATCGTCAGGATATCAGTGGTTTAGCAGAGTCATGCGGCAACTTGAACCGAGGTTGGTTAAACGAATCGAACATTATTTTGAGTCTTTATATTCGGAGATGCTACTTTAGTTCTTTACTAATGTTTGAGAAAGTAATATCATTCTCTGATATATATCGTAAGTTTTGAATTCATCTTGAAGGCTCGCAGGACCTTCCATTCAATAGTTAAAATGTGGGCGTCCGCATAAAAAGGACCTTCATAATCGGCATGGTGTTACGTAGAGACAAATATAACCGTATGAATTCCTGGAGTTTCAAGCCCAAGCCGAAAGCGTGAAGCACACACTTTTGCATAACATATAATAGATGAAGCGAAGATTCTGGACCAATTGGAGGCCTCCATCTCAGTCCCCATGCTTGTCGTATAGAATAGTGCAGAAGGTGTCGGAAATTTCAAAAGGATAAATTTCAGTTCATCATGCAGCCTTCTTGTGCAATATAAAGGGTTTTAGCAGGAGATTTTCAGCTTTTTGCGGTAGCTTTCTAACCTCGCAGCGTTGTCTTTTACGAAAGTTTATATGGAATTTTAATGCATTCGAAACTCGGGAATATTTATTTTTTCGTATAGTTATAACTTGTAGGAATTCAGGCAGGAATATATATGAATTCCATATTGAATATCCTATACACCTTTTACGAGAATTCCACATTGAGTTTTATAGTTATTGAAAAAGACGGATTTCTTAAATGTGAGGAAATCTTTTACTGTGATCCTATGACTGATCCCTGCTTCCTTCTCCTACACATTCCTTACGAAAAATTTTTCATGACAATTCTATTTTCAAATCTTTCCATATTCATATCTTGTTTCCCAGTTTTAGAACGAGGCTGGAACCAAACGAGTTACGCTTACCCCGGAAGGGACTTAACCCTGTTCTTATAATAATAATAATAATAATAATTAGTTACCAATTACGCAATTAGTTACCTTCAACAAACTCTGCTGCTGTGTAATGACAACATCATAACGAGACGAACTTTATATCACACTATTAACTTAATTGTGTGCCACTTGACTTATTCCGTGGCTGGTGATTACATATCGGTCGATATAACCCGAGATCAATTTTTTACGAATAATAATAATAATATTAATAATAATAACTTGAATAATAATAATAATTATTATCATTATTATTATAATAAAGTTGTACCGATGTCTGTACTGATGGTGCGCTCGCCTTGTCGTCGCGGTAGGGCTTAAGCTTTTCTCTCATGACTTTGATGGCTACGTTGGCGATAGCACTGCCACTGATAGTATTTTCCATGCTAGATAGACGGGACGTGGGAAACAGTGGAACATCGGCTGTGCTTTTTGAGGATGCTTCGGCTAGCTGAAGCAATTTACAGGCAATCGCCTCAACAGGAATGCTGTGGGAGAGCATCAACTGGAATACATAAAGGAATGAAGAGTTGATGCGGCTCTACTATCAAAGCGCGAAATTCGAGACCAAGCGCGAAAAAGGCTACAATTTGAGTACAAAGTTCGTGGAGAAGTATCGCCATATGCAGAGAGTTTTAGTAAAGGATCTCATCACTGAGGTCAAGAATATGCGCAATAATTTTCTCATCTCGGAAGAACGAGAAATACAGGTGCAAATTCTTGTATATTGTGCGGTTGTGGCAGTCGTTAGAAGTCTAGGTCGAGAACAAGGCCACAGATGAAGTCTTTACCCCAAGGAGGCAATACGATCCACCATGGAAGATCAGGTTGGATATTGATGTCAGCAAAGTAAGGAGCAAATTAGGCCGATGGATCCAATGCAAGAAAGGAAATAGAACCAGAAAGCTGATTTACCTTGTTATTAATATCATCGACCCTCGGAACATCGAGACATTACAACCAATATCGATACAATAAGAGTAGTGCAAGAAAGAAGCAAAATCGAACCTTCCGGGCAGTTGAGAGAAAGTTCTATCCTGAACTAAGTAAAGAGCAAAATATGCAGCTGAACGCCAAAGATCCTCAATTGGCTGATTACTGGTCAGGGAAAAAACAACAGAAGCAATTAAGATGCTGCGTGGTATTGAACTAGAGAAGGAAAGGGCAAGCGAAAACCCTGTAATGGAGCCGACTTTCATCAGAGACTCATGCTTTTCAGTGGTTTTGAAAGATCTAGTAATTGGGGAGCTCCAGGTCTAGACATGGAGCACAACTTCTGATACAAGTACCTTACAAGTGTGTACACTGCATTGGCGAGGTGTTTTCAGAAGATAATGGAACATCCAGATCTAATGCTGAAATTTATGCCCAAAGGAACCACGTATATGTTGCCTTCAAAACAAGACGCTCAAAATCTTAATCCTTTTGCATTCTCTATCCCACCACGGTTTTGCCGTTCCTTTTTTCTTCTTTCTAAATCTTTTCTTTTGCACACACCAGTTTCACCTTCACTTTCAGATCTTCCCATATCCGAAAGTAAAGAATCTAAACGGCATCCCGCCACGGAAATACTGCTGCCCCATAGGGTCGATTCAAAGGTGAGGCTGCTTCTGAAGAGAAGATATCTGACTCAGCCTAGAAAGATCAGCATCCCTAAGGTAGGACTCGAATTCCGCCAGGATTATATCCTTGTTGACTGACCTTGTTGACCAGACCTAAACCAGGCCATAGGGCTTTCATTCCACCCAAAGTAAAAAGTTTCTTCAACTGCAGGCCCAAATGTATTTGGGAACTGCCTTACTCGAGTCCAAGAGGACCTAAAGATGCTTTATGCAAACTTTAGGGAGCCTCTCTTCGCCCATAAACAAAATCCTCTGCAGTCAATTTAAGGCCATCTTTAATATATTTTATGCCAGCGGGACACGACTCAGCTTTAGCCTCAACGCGTAACCCGAGGTGTGCGAAAGCGAGCTCAGGACTCTCTCCAAGAAGGTAGAGTGTATTTCCTCTACTCTCTCACAGTATCTTGAGCCCCAGGTCCCTATGGCATAAAAAAGGACACTTAAGATAAAGCTCTGAAACAGGATTAGTTTCGACTACCAAGTTACTGACCTAATAGACGGAGAGCTGGCAATTTTTTTTTACATTCTCATCATTTATGATTGAGAAAGTATTAGAATCGTCTGAAATTTCACATCTTGAATTTTCA
>WSXT02048994.1:0-13044 GCA_011762715.2 Neuroterus valhalla
CTGAAGCTGATGATACCTGAGGCTGCTTTTATAGATGATTTCCCCTACTCTACTCATGTTCTAGAAAGATTGTTCGAAGTTTCTGGATGGTTTGAAAAATTGGAGGTCAATCAATTCATTCGATTTACTTATAGTCCTGGAGAATCACACATTTTTGTTCAAAGAGTAACTAGATGTACAGTTGAAATGTTTTAAAAATTATGTTTATGTATAAAAATATATTTCCCAAAAATTTTGCAAGATACTGGGCAAAAGACCGCATAACAGGGTGCAAAAATACAAGTTAGGAGATTTTGTATATTTTTAGAAGACTAAGGTCGACAAACATTTCGTGAAATGTAAAAAGTTTGAACTTAATAAAATATTGAATATAAAATTGCAATCTGTGCATTCATTCTATTGCCAAACCGTAGCATTTACTCCGTTTTTCAGAATGAGTCACAACAGGATGGTGAAATTTCAACAACAACAATACTTTCAGTCCAACATTGTCTTTCAATGTTCTCATTGATATGAGATTACCGTTGATTAAAATTTCCCGCTTGAATTAGGCATGCTCAGGTAGAGCGCTGATTGGCTATTTTAATAGTGATATGAGAAAATAGTATGGCGGTTTTTGAGATCCAGGTGGCGTTATCTCGCAAACTTTCCCTGACAGCCCTGCATGAGCCCAGCTAATGCTCCTTCTCATAGTGCAAGGAACTGCTTCCTATAGGCGAGCGGCAACTACCCAAAAATGACATAGTTGTGACCAGATCATTCCTATTTGCTACTGATGGCCTCACTTTATGTTTTCGAGGATGCTGAAATTGAATCTGAAATTTATTTCAGCCTAAAATTAGGGGAACATCGTAAAAATCGACAATTACGTCGGAAACGGGTAATATTATTCTTCATGATTTTCGGAGTACGACTCGCTGTCACTCGATCAATTATGAATATTTTTATTTAAAAAATGTATGACATAATCATGAACCTATTCGTGAACTAGTAGAGATCCGAAATCCTTAAATCGTCCTACGATCGGTTGGGAAATTTCGGAAAACTTTTATTCTGCTTATCCGATTTGGCGCATACTTTTGAAAAGTCGAGTGACAGACCTCGATATTCATCAGAAAAAAATATACAGCGATTTCAATAAACCGAGCGCGTGGCGCATCACATACGCCACATGCGTAGTCAATGGATTTTGAATTTCCTATTGTTCGGAAGAAAATCATGCGCAGAGTTTTATTTTCACAATTGTTTACGTATAAAGATTCATCGATTGAATAATAGGTTTGAAGATCAAATAAATGTTGATAAATCAAATTTTTTGTTTATTCGACAGTTTGTTCATTTATTTTTATTTTCTTGATTTGTACATGAAGGTCAACAACTGAATAGATCGTAAGATTTTGAATTAAATTTTTTCCTTTGGACAGATTTCTGAAGAACGAGATTCTATTTGTAATCAAGGAGAGAAAAGGTTTTGCAAGTATTCCATTCCACATATGCCTTTGTAATGGTCAGGTAATATAATTCCTTCATCGATTCATTCAAGTCTTTTGTATCGATGTTACAAGACATTGCTTGATTCCTTTCGTGAATTTGCCAAATACATCTCAGTACGTGTATTTGTGATGCAGGCTTAGACGGTGGTAACTTTTCGATGCCTGCATTTTTCAGGCGGGCTAAACTTCATCTCAGTGAATTGATGTCATTACGAATGGATTCAGATTTATTATTTAGATCGTACAACTTGGCCAAAAAATGACTTACAATTACAATGATTGAAACGTTGAGATTCTTATCAATTACGTTATTTCGATAGCACAAGCGATGATACCGAGCTTTCTTGACATACAAATTGAATTCTGGACTGTCTAATGGATTTTTAATAGCCAAATCATTTCGAATGTCAGCTGCACCGAGAACTTTTGATTTAATATCTGCACTTTTACCTTCTGATACATTTATATTTCATGATACTGTGAGTTATAATAGACGAAATTAATTCGATGTGCATGAAATTATCGCGCATTAAGGGCTAATTGATTAATAGTTATAGTCACTTAACATTTGGTAAGTATATAATATCCCTGCAATGCATTTCTAAGCGAGAGCGAAGAAATACGTGCAGCTTCGACCGAGTTGGCTACGAGCAGGAGAGGACCTGTTGAAGCTCGCATAAAGTGAGACCCGTTTGTATCGAGCGTATTTGTACTCGAATTTTTGAAATCGCTGTATATTTCCTTCTAATGAAGATCGAGGTCTGAAATTTTCTGAAAAACTTCTATATATTTCACACTTTGAGACTGCATATGCAGGTATTGAAAATTAAAAACTTTTTCTCCCAACTTTTGCAAATGTATGCGCCGAGTCGGATTAGCAGAAAAAAAGTTTTTCGAAATTTTTCAGCCGATCAGAAAACGTTCCAGAGGTTTTGAACAATCTTTGCTAGTTCAGGAATAGGTTCATAAATATGTCATAACATTTTTAATGAAAAGTATCCATAATTGGCTGAATGACCCTATTGAAAAAAGATTCATGATTTTGTAACGTAGCAAAGTTTCGTGTCTCAGTTACATAACAAAAGCACATAACATTCAATGTATCATTTTTTGCCCAGATGTTACGTGCCTAAGTTACATAGGTTATTGTTCATTCATGAAAAAGGTTACGTGACTAGGCTACATAGGTTTTTGTTCATTGATGAAAATGTTACGTGACTAAGCTACGTTGATTTTTTTCTAAGATAATGTTATGTGACTCAGTAACATAGGTATTTTCAAAATTTCAGGATTGTACCACAAACAAATTTTATTTATTCCATCAATTTACTTTCTCTTTTTCATGATAAAAAAAAGAATTCATCATTTCGCATGCACAATTAAAGAAAAATAAAGTTTGTTGTTGAGAAGTAATACTCTCTTTATTTGTAATTTAATTTTCCGATACATATAGTAGAGAAAATTTATATCAAAAAGAACTTAACTTACAAAACATAGTAGTAACAAAGTCACGTAACAATCACTAAATTTTCCAAATATCTATGTCACTGAATCGCATAACATTTTCATAAATGAACAAAAATTCATGTGACTTCGTCACGTAACATTTCCATTAATGAACAATAAACTATGTAACTTAGACACATAACATTTTTATAAACGTACAGTAATCCATATAACTTAGGCACGTAACATTTGGGCAAAAAATGATACATAAGATGTTTTGTGCTTTTGTTACGTAACTAAGACACGAAATTTCGCTACGTTACAAAATCATGCATCTTTTTTCAATAGGGGACAGCGGGTCGAACTCCAAAAATCATAAAAAATAATTTTACCCTTTTTCGACGTTATTGTCGATTTCGACCATGTTTCCCCAATCTTAGGCTGAAATCAATTTCAGATTCAGCATCCTTGGAAACATACGGGAAGGCTATCATTAGAGAATAGGAATTATCTGGTCACTCTTTCGTGTTTCTAAGCGACTGTTTGGAGGTTTGCCGCCGGCCTAATAGTAGGGATACCCAGTTCGATTCAGATTTCTTCGAAGAATCGATTCTTGGTGCGTTTTGTGCGGACATTTCGACATTGAAAAAATGTAAAATGGCCTCTCCAAGGGAAGTGTGGCTGTATTCCACAAAATAAAAAAGTGAGGTGTTCTAAATTATTTTCTAATAAAAGTTTGTAAAATGTATCTGTCACAGTCTACATTACCTTTCACGTTATCATGTAGTTTTATATTCGCGGAGGTTCTCCAGCAGGGTGAGGTGGGCGTGGGCGGAATCGATCCTTTGAAGAATCGATTCCTAGCGCCGATTCTCCGATTCCTAGGAATCGACGATCTTGTCGGAATCAGCGAATCAATTCTCACGGATCGATTCCCAGCCCTACTCATTAACATGCGTAGTGCTACGCACTAACCATGCGTATGCTACGGCACTCTTCTAAAACGTGCAACGTTAGTCGCGGCTGTGCATATGCCCGCAGCTCCAAGAGACGTGCAGGTGAGCTGTCTGGCGCTGCAATCAGCACTCGAGTATCTGCTGTGAAGCAGTCAGTATATACGTCCGCTGATTTTTGCGTGTAGTAGAGCTTTGTCGTTCCTCCACTCCTCGGCAGTGAGGAGGGAAGGTGGGGGGGGGGGGGGAGTTCGACGGCTCCTTGAAGAGAGATTGATCCGATAGCATGTATGCATACTATCGGAGAGTGAAGGAGGAAGAAGGAAAATAAGAGAGGAGACTCACCATGACATCTGGATAGAGGGTTTATTACTGCTGCAGAGGAACTCCGCCTGAAGTGGATCAAGCAGGCCCTCTTTACTTGAATGGGCAATATTAAAAATCATGATTATTATTTTCAGCGCCGTATAATACCCGGCGACTGTTGGCGCTGCGGGCCCCCCCCCCCTTGCACCTCACTCCACGCACCCTAGAAATGCGCAGAACGTCGTCGCCGTCGTCTGTCAGGGCAGACATTTTGACTTCTGGTTTGTTGCCATTTGTTGGATCACCCAACCTACAAGGAAATACGTGACTTGGGGTATCGTGTCTGTTTTTTGCATTTTCGTGCTGATGATTACACGTGCAGGAGAAATTTTCAAATTTGCTTCAAGTAACACTCCATATATGTTCAAACATACTATTCCATTGGTTTATCCACTTTTTTAGTCATTATATTCAATTTTAATACATATACAGTACATATACGCAACACATATAACGCTGCCTCAATGGCCTGCCGACAGCTAACGCTGTCGTCAGTCTATATTTCTTCAAAATTTTATCATTGAGTGGAGAAGGCCTGGGATCAAGCAATCTAAAAAAAAGGGTGGGGATGAGGGGGCCCCAACCTTCGCCCCCTCTTGTGACTGGAAGAAGTTGATGTGTGTTACCCGTTCGGGCATTGCTACACAATCTGAGAAAAATTTGACATGACAAGAAGTAAAAGGGACGTTTTATGTGTGGGAAAAAAGCTCGAGAACGGGAAAAACCACGGAATCTGAAAGATTATTCTATGAAAGCAGAGTAAAAAAGAAGAGAGGAAAGGGTTGAGTGCGTCAAGCTGTCACTTGCGCGTCTTTACGACTCTTCTCTACGTCACGACTCTGATGTTCCGCTGGTTCACAGAGAGTATCTTCCCCATTCCGCCATGGAAATATCACCTGCAGGCATCTTCATGACACAGGTAATGAAGCTACCTTTCTGTCCGATTATCGACAAGGTTTGCATCAAAGTCTGGGTATATAATTACATATTTAGTTCATTTTTTGATCGTATAACAAATTGTTCATTTAAAAGATGTGTCATATTGGTTTTGGCGCCTGTCAGACCGAATGTAGAGTGAACTTTGGACTTGCTTCGATTCCTTTCTGTTCAAAGATGTGAATCTCTTAATGACTCATTTTGTGACTTATATCCTGTAGTCAGAGTAAAGTGACGTATTTTATGATTGGTTAGTTATTTCAAGAATTCCATGACGTTGATACATTAAGACTAGAGACAGGAGGGCAATCTCGTAGGGGAGGGGGTAAAAATTCATGAGCAATATGTGTCCGTGGAGTGGGAGGCTCTCTCGATCAGAACTATGCGCATAAACTTGTGCGCAACCATATAGTTGTGTGCGTTGTGTACGTGAGTGCACTACACACGTGAATATATGCGCACAAGCCGAATTTCGAGTTATGGCGCATTGTCCCGAAAAATACAGACCCTCCTACTGCGGGTCTGCTTTCACACTCACCCCCTCCACTACGAGATTTCCCTCCTGTCTCTAGTCTTCATGCGTTGATAATATGATGGGTTTTTGGCCATAATCTTGGAGGTGAAGTTTCCCCCAATAGTAGGTTATAAAAAAGCGCGCACAGCAAAAATCTTCAGGATTCTCTCCACGAAACCTGCTTAACGAATAAGTGCTTTGGTTCACAACAGAGTTGGTTTAAAAATGGTTACATCGAGAATCTTTTCCGTTGTCAATTGAGGAGCCGAATGCAATAAGGGATTGCTCAGGTAAAAGCATCCATTGAAATGACGTCTGTGTGAATTGCGTATCTGTCATTTGCAGATTCATGAATTGATAACTGAATCGGTTTGCTCCTATGTCTATCAGTCACTTTCCTCTTCTTGAATGAGACCTCTTTTTTGAGGTTAGACTCTCATGTTTCACACGACTCTTTTGAATTTTATGAGTTAAGACAGATTCGAAAAAATAATATAAAAGGCCAATGAACTCCTGCTTCTATTTGACTTCTATGGAAGTAATAGCTTTTGCGGCCTGTGAGTCAGACAAGAAAATTAAAACGAGTAAAATTCTTCTCTGGAATTCCAGTGACAGATATGCAATTCAGATACCTTCAAAACCCATTCAATGCAATTGAATGGATTTTTGTTTTCTGGGTAGCGCGTGACCTTACCAAAACGACAGTCATAGATCATCGAATATTGAAATTCGAAAAAGTTAAGAAAGATCCCATAAGATTTTTCATGTAAATTGTCAAATTTTTTACATCGATCGATTGGTTGTACCATGTTAAGTTCCAAAGATAAAAATTAAAAACTGAAAAATTTTATAACTGATTTTCTATCGATTTTTTTCAAATAAATCGCTTCAACTTGATCAAAAATCATCCGAATTCGTCGATACCTTTTTCAACCAAGACATTTAAAAAAATAATGCGATCATCGAACAATTTAAAGTTTTTCAAATTCAGAATGACGATATTTTAATAGGACGAATTTTTATTACGTACTTCATTTACAATACAAACCATAAGCGACAAACAAATTACACGCTTGTACATCTGAATTTTCTATCTCCACAAAATATTCTTTCATTCGCCAAAATTCACAACATAAAACTACATACTCAAACAACTAAACTTCTAATGAACTATAAGCTATAGACTTCGTAATATTACAATTTTACTTATTTCTTTTTTTGGCCACTTATTTCCTTTTGGAGCTTGTTTTTTTATGTTTTTTCGATTTTTTTTCCTCAGTTTTCAACTTTTCTTTTTGAGGCTCATTGACTTTTGGTGCGGCCTTCTTTTTCAGATCTCTACTGTGTTTTACTGTTCTTTCTAATTGATTGTCAGGTACTTCTGATTATATTTGCTCTTTTTTCATTCAAAATCCAATTTCTCTTTTTTGCTGGGAACTTCATTTTTAACAGTTTTTGTACTTATGACATTGTTCCTGAACTCTTGCCCAGCAGGACTACAGAATTTTGAAAAATGCATATAATCATTACGTTCTTCCTTCATCATCCCTACTGCTCCTGCTAACTGCTGAGGATACTTTCGATTAGTCAGCATCAACGCGGTGAGACGCCGCTACGCTCTTCCATTGGCTCCGCGCGGCTTCGGTTTAATCGCTCTATTTCAGTCATTATAAATATAGATATTGAACTCCATTTTCATGGATAAATAAAGCTTTACTTACATACTTTCAAATGAGCTTGAACAATATCAAGACAAAGCTCCAAAACGCCCTCGGTACTGGAAACTTGAACAGTACCTAAAGTTCGAGCCTAAACCTTGTAGTTTTACAGCAAACTAATAAAAGAATAAGTAATATTATGCAGAATAAAATTACATTCTAATTCGAAGTTTTTGCAGGGCGCATAATTATCCAAGTTCGAAACTTTGCATTGCTCACAGAACCAGTGCTTATTTTTTGGTGTCTTTTGCAGACCCAGCGCGCACTTTTCATGGAACCACTTCAAACAAAAGTTCCACCTGAGGTTCTCAATTGCATTGGACTTTTCTGGCAGTCCAGGTTGGACTCTGATTTTGACGTGAATCCCGCGATACCCGCAGATCCAAATTTGAATTCTGTTTTTCATTTCGTACAGTGTTTTCAACAGAAGTCTGGAAGAAAACATTTTTTTCCCAATAAGAATTTCACATCGTTAAGGATTGCCGAACATACTCTTTCGGGAATTTGCTCGACATTTTCTTTGACAATTATTTGTCCGCGAAGAGCGTTCCCGGCCACAAGTTCTACTACAATCCATCTCAAAATTTGGAGGATTTCTTTCTGGAATGCATTGTAACCACATCTGGTGATCCGGTATGCTTTGGAGGAGTATGGTTTTACTTCGGGTTCTGCATACCGACCAGAATGTTGATTGTCTTTTTGATTTTTAAGTCGATCGGTGTCGTGGACGTTGAGTTTTTCGGACGTCATGCCATTTTCCTTGGTGGAGGCATGGGAATTCTTTTCAAAAAATCCAGGTTGATCGAGGTAGATTTCGTAAGCAATGACGACCAATGTCCTCCAATATCTGCTTCTTTAATTATTTCGCACATGGTATCTTTGTATTACAAGTAAAAAAAATTATTTACCTCCTCAAAGAAGTCAATGTGTTCCCAAAATTTGCTAATCGATACGTCTGAGATCAAATTCGCTATTTGGGCTTTTCCTTTATCTCTCCTTATTTTTTCTCCCTGAATAAGAACCTTTGACCCTTGATTTGTATCTTTCAGGGAATGAAACTGAAGAGTGGGCTTCTGAGGGATTCCCTTTTCACCATCCAAATTCTTGAAAAGGTATTGAGTTTTCATCATGTATGCTTTTGTCCAACGCTCTATGCATGATTCGGCGGAGCCCAAAGGAAGATTGAGGTGAATTCGCACAGCAAAGATATGCCTGAAAAAGAATGAAGTCACAACGTTGATAGAATAAATGAGAAAAAATAAATAGATTAAATAAAAAAATATATATACCTGCATGGGAGGCTACTCGATACGTGATCGTTTGATGAGCATGTTACATCCGTCGTCTTTAGAGAGACATAATTCTCACGTTAGTCCCATCAATTTATAAAAAAGCGCCCGTCAATTCCTTTCCAACGAATTAAAAGGCGTATTCTGTCAAATGTTCGCTAAAAAAGGCTCCAGAGCTATCTTTTTCTGGGAGCACAGCTTGCCTCTTCAAGCACGAGTACGCAGTTTTAACGTTATTTTCTGCGTAAAGACTTGATATTAAAATCAAAAAATCAAATTCAAATATTTCCAAAGTAGAAAAATTGCTAATAAATGATTCAATCTTGCCATTATTCATTTCCAAATGATGGTTAGTCATGTTTAGAAACCCTAATTTTATGAAATCACCTCGAAGAATCAATGCTCCCTTATGTGCTCTCCTCATTTTTAGAGTAAATCATCTTTCGAAAATACCCTTAGCTGTGTCTCTTTGGCAACTCGTTATTCTCAGCTCCTCTGTTGTGATCTCGCGATAGAAAGTTCTTCCAGTGTGAAAAATGTAGATAAGAACTTTCGCGAGGGACATCTTTCTCTTCACAACCTCCTGCTCAGTGAAATCGTTATCAGCCATTACTGTGACGACCATTGTCCAAGGCGAATGTTTGGTCTTGAACAAATCTATAAATCATTCTATGTTTGCTTTGGTCTCGTCCATGAAAATGCAAGCGGTAACAGTTTCCGTCCGCCCTCGACCGTCTCCAACAACAAGAAGATACAATTCTCCCCTTACATTGAGTAACTTGTGTATTACATCAATGCCAATGGATTTAGGGAATTATGACATAATATTCTTCATTTTTTTCAGTGACGAAAGAGACGCCTTCGAAAGCCTTATCTTCATCATGGAGAAGTGAACAGCCGGCACCTGTAATCTACTATTTTCTAATACCAAAGCTCTTAGGAATTACGGAAATAAACATTCTCACATTTCCAAAATAGCTATGTGTTTTCATTTCATGCGTTATTTAATCGTATTAATTAGGAAAAGAAACATATTTTCATATACAACAAAAAATGCTGAAGGAAGCACAAGAGTTTGCAGCGATTTCACCCGAACCTTTCAATACAAGATTTAAAACTTTGCGAAACAAGGTTTAAGGAAGCTTATTACATACCCCTGTACTATATGGGTTCATATTATATACACCTTATTGAATTATGGAAGATTTTGTATGGTACTCACCATCATCAGCCTGTTGGGTAAAAAATTGAGAAAGAATAGTAGAAACACAATCCTACTGTGTAAAGTTTGCAGTCATATTTTTACAAAGAAAGTTATACCTTTTTGACTGGATAGTTATGATTCAATTTCATCTCCAACACGTACAAAGCGTTATCAATATCATTATCGGAAACTATGGAAGTTTCAGCGCATCTCAACTGAAATGTTCTGGACAGAGTAGAATTGTTCAATGAAATTCTCTTGGATTATATAAATATATCAATTGTATTGTCAATGGTCAATTGGTCAATGTACGAATGGAATGAATAGAGACTCGCATTAATGTCATTTTTAATTCGAAGCCTTCAAAATTAAATTTTTAGATAATAATTATGAAAATTAGATTTTAAACTAAAATGATAAATATTCAACTAGAGCACTCGAATCTCCAACAATAAACATAAACCGAAAATGGAACAGTAACATTTTTAGTTCTTAGAATAAAAACCCAATATCAAATCAGCAAATATAACAGTTTTTGAATAAAACGAAGAATCTTCAACTGAAAGAATTGGATTTTCAAACAGATCAATTAAATTTCACTAAAAAAGATGAATTGTCAATAAAAATTCGAATGCTCAAATTTGAAATTGTTATAAGCCATGGCTCAAAATATGAATCACCGAGCGATTATTCATTCATTCCCGTTGAGCATCACTTAAAAATTTTCTTCAGATTTTCAAACGATGATCTACGGGTCGAATTTTATATTCCTAGATACTTCAAAGACGAGTTTGCTTATTACCGTTTCTTATGACTCATCTTATTGTATAAATCTGTCGAACATCTGGCAGCATGACCGCCCCCTCTCGTGACTCAGACGACCAGCTAGCCTGTATTATTTTTCTTTCTCTCTTTTTCTTCCCTTTTTCTCACACTTCTACTCTCATGTTGTATCCTCAAATCTCTGATTGAGTTTTGAGGGTAATTTCAAAATTCCAAACGTTTAAGAGAAAGGCTGTTCAGTCTATTATAATTTTTGTCAAATTCTTAGATATTAGTTTTCAAGACACCTTTCAATATAATTCAAACTCAAAAAATGAACGGACGTTACATTTTGTGATATTGGCACTACTCGATCTATCGCGAGCTTTCGAAACACTTGATCACAGGCTCCTGCTAGCCAAATTAAAATCGGAGGGTATATCAGATAATGCGCTGCATTGGTTAAGTAGCCTTATTTCGAACAGGAGCCAGCGAGTTGAGGTTTCGGACACTACAACCTCTCGTCGGTCTCCCTCCCGACCACTGAGGAAAGATGTGCCGCAAGGCGCGGTGCTCAGCCCAACTCTTTTCTCAGTTTACACCAACGACCTCCCAGATCCCTTAATGACATTCCTATCAACTTTAGATGTGGTGTCTCAGGGCAGGGTTAAAGTAACCGTCCACATGTATGCAGATGACACGCAGATCTATGTTCGGTTTGAGATAGCAGACTTAGATGTCGGAGCTATGGACCCTTCCATTGCATTAGATCTTATTTCGAGGTGGGCGAGGGATCGTGCTTTAGTTGTGAACCCTGTTAAATCTGCGATTCTTCCTATTGGGAATTTCAAAGATGCGTGCTTATCCGATTTCAAGATTGAGGGTGCGCTCTTGCCTGCCGTCACCCAGGCAAGGAATCTAGGCCTCACAATGCAATCAGGCTGGAGCTTCGAGGAACATGTTACAAAAAAATTAAAGTAGCATATCTGCTTCTGAGAAAACTGTTCCCTTTTCGTCGGTTGCTCCCTCCGAAAGTTAAGCTTACACTCTGTCAATCATTGGTATGTCTCTCTTCGATTTCGCGAATACAACATACGGCCTTCGCTTGAATGGAAACCTGAAAGGGAGGATACTAAGGGTGCAAAATGCCTGCCTCAGATTTGCTTACGGAGTGAGAAAATTTGATCACATGACGCCTGCTTTACTATAGTCCGGTTGGCTCCGTATGGAGCATAGGTGGGAGATGCTGTGTTCTCCCTTTCAGGGTCCTCTCTCGAAGGGTCCCAGAATATTTATATGAACTATTGTCATTGGAAGAGAAAAAACGGAGGAGAAAATCGCTTATTACAAGATCCGATGGTAAGCTCTACGTACAACGGGTGCGTACGACCAAGGGAGAGGCTACTTTTTCTCATGCGGCTCCTAGTCTTTTCAAAAGCCTCAAAAATCCTCTCAGTTCCTACACTGTAACAAACCGTGAAAGGCGAATTGCTGAACCGTCTTCGACTTATGCCTTCCTCAAAGTCGCGGGAAAACCTATGTTTCTTTCTACGTCATGTGCCGTTCTAATAGGTCACTATGTTTTTCGTATTCCAAACATTCGAATTCTAACATTCAGACCCGCATACCGCTCTCACCTTATTCAAGTTAATTAAGCAATGTATAGTTAAATTTAAGTTAGTTTTAAATTAGTCTACAGGGTTAGGTTTGAAAGCAGCTGGAGCTGTACCTCGCCCTTTAAGTTGTTATTGATCATACTATATTCTTTTATACATTTTTCCTTGTTGTCAACTTGATAAAGATTCATTATTATTGTTATTTCACCCTTACGTTCGTATCAAAATAGTTGTATTGTTTGAGCTTCATGTATTATGCGCACTAATTTCGAATTCATGTTAAATAAGTTAATTATAGAAGTGATATGCCAAGTAATTACTTTAAATTTACGTTTAAAGAAATCTTGCAGGCTCAAGTGAATTGAAATATCTTTTTCATTTGATCTTTTCGAGATCTAATTTTTTTTATCATATGGAATCTCCTGCGCATGTATTTTATATTTTATTGATAAATTTAGTATACATGTAGGAATATTAAGTATTATAGTTGGATTCTAGTCATTCTTGTAGTCTTAGAAAATTTTTATATTTCATCTAGATTGTTTCCTAGAAACGTTATTTCAACTCCAGGGGCCTCATGCCCGTGCATTTCATCTTTCTTTTCGAAGAATTTTTTATTTCGTAGGAATATCTAGTATTGGAAGGGGTAGTATTTCATCGAATTTTCAAAACATCAATTTTTTCCATTTTTAATTTTTTGAAAGCCTTAGAATTCATCTACAAAGCTTCTCCTCCATCAAAAGGTTC
>WSXT02049016.1:0-13043 GCA_011762715.2 Neuroterus valhalla
TGTACTATGTTTTATATTAAAATTTGTGCTTATAAAATCGGTGAGGCGAGCTAGCTGCTGTACTGTGGAATGGCTTTACCGAAATCCAAATTGCTCCGGAATTATTTGTTTATTCACGAACTCGTGAATTTGTAACCTGTTTAATATGACCGCTTCAAATATTTTACTGATTGTAGGCAGAAGGCTAATTGGTCTATGATTCTGAGGTAGTTTTTGTCTTTTCCCGGTTTGTTTATAGGTAAAATTTTCGCTTTTTTCCAAGCCTCAGGAAAGTGACCCTGCTTGAGGCAGGCATTAATGATGTGCGTTATTTGCACGATTGCTTTTCTAGGAAGATATTTTAGCACGATATTTTGGATCCCATCCATACCTGGGGCTTTCTTAGGTTTGGTTTTGTTAATAAATTTTTTAACCTCTTGAGGTGTAGCAAGTTTGATATCATTCAAATTATATTCATAGGTTAAGATATTTTCATATTTTCTGTCTATATCCTTGTTTTGTTCTCTTCCGCCTATTCCATTTGTTAAACGATGCACAAATTCTAAATTATCTGCAATGATTTAAGCTTTGTCCCTATCTTTAAAAGCAACGCCATTTGGAGTTTCAAGAGGGAGTATGAATTTGTTATTTTTACCTTTAAGGACCCTTGTTAATTTCCATAATGAGTTATCTTTAGGATTTACTGAGGTGAGTTTGTTTCCCCATTTAGTGTTTCTATGCTCATGTATATTCTTCTGAATGGTTCTACGAGCCTCCTTAACAATCGGTTTGAGGTGTCTATTTCTTGTCTTTTGTAGGACTGTACGAAGATTATTTTTGCGTTCAATTGGTTTCAGTATACTATCAGGCAATGTTACGATATAATTTTTTAACGATTTGGATGGTACACTCATTTTGATTGCTTCTTGAATTATTTGCATTAGTTTACTTAGACAAATATCAATCAAGTCAGTAGGTTCCCACAAAGAGTTTATCGTTAATTCTACATTGATACATTTTCTGAATTTTTTCTAGTCAGCTTTTATATAATCCAAGATTTTGAGAGTTTAGCATTTACTTTTCCAATTTTCTTTTTATTAATTTTTATAAATACTGGTTTGTGATCAGAGTCAAGTTCATCGAGTGCGATTATGGTTTCAGGTTCTGTTAAATTTTGGAAAAAAGCAAGGTCTACTATACTGGGTCTTGCTTTTAGATTGTGAGGGTACAATGTAAATTTATCCGGATAGGCTAAGTGCAATGTCTTTGTTTCGATAAAGTATGCATAAGTCCTTTCCGGTTTCACAAAGAGATGGCAGCATCAAACAGTACGCTGCGCATGAATCTGATACTACGTCAGTTTGTTCATCTGACATCAACCTACAAACGCACGCAAGTTGAGTCCGGCAAAAAAAAGCGGTCTGTGTTTTATCAATCAATGATCATGTCGACCTTCGTACCCGACAACGAACATTTGCGGCACGCATTGCTTCTGCTATTCAATCAGAAGAAAAAGGCTGTGGAAAGTCATCGTGTGCTGGTGGAAACATATGGTGAGTACGCTCCATCGATTCGAACATGTGAGACATGGTTTCGAAAATTTAAAAGTGGGGACTACAATGTCAAAGACAGTGAGCGTTCCGGTAGACCACAAAAGTGCAAAGACGAGGAATTGCAGGCGTTACTGGATTAAGACCCAACTCAAACTCAACAGCGATTGGCAGAAGCGTTAAACGTGACACAAGAAACAATTAGCAGACGTTTGAAAGCAATGGGGAAGATTCTGAAACTCGGTAGGTGGGTCCCACATGATTTGAATGAACGGCAAATGGAGAATCGTAAGGTCACTTGTGAAATGCTGCTTCAACGCCACAAACGAAAATCATTTTTGTACCGAATTGTAACTGGTGACGAAAAATGGATTTATTTTGAGAACCCGAAGCGGAGAAAATCGTGGTTATCACCTGGCGAAGCTGGTCCTTCAACACCAAGGCCAAATCGCTTCAGCAAGAAGACCATGCTTTGTGTCTGGTGGGATCAGAGCGGTATCGTGTATCATGAACTGTTAGAGCCAGGCGAAACTGTTAATGCACAACGCTATCGCCAACAAATGATTAATCTAAATCATGCATTAATCGATACACGACCGGAATGGGCCAGAAGACATGGCAAAGTGGTTTTGTTGCATGACAATGCTCCTTGTCACACAGCAAAAATGGTAAGAGACACCTTCAAAACGCTTGGATGGGAGATCCTCTCACACCCGCCATACTCCCCTGATCTGGCGCCATCTGACTATCACCTCTTCAGATCGATGGGGCACGCGCTTGCAGAGCAGCACTTTAGCACATTCGAGGAAGTTGGGAAATGGCTCAATGAATGGTTCTCCGCACAAGACAAGCATTTTTTCCGTCAAGGTATTCATAGCTCACCCAAAAGATGGGCTAAATGTGTAGAATCGAATGGCCAATACTTTGGATGAAGAGAAAAAAAAATCGATTTCTTTTTTCCACCCTTAAAAACCGGCAAAGACTTATGCATACACCGTACGTCAGAATGGATATTCTTAGGAGACCAAATAATTTCAGCCTTTATAGTAAGATCCCGATTGCTACATGATTGCGATGCTTCTTGAGAAAATAAATCATCAGGTTTATTCATTTGCCAGAATGCTGTTGAATATCAATAAAACCTTTCCAAGCATGGAAAAATGTTTTTCCATGGACAGTGCAGTGTAAATCATATTGTTCTTTCTTTGGATCTTCATTCTCAGGTCTCTTACACCATATAGAAACTAGGTGACCCAAAGTGTCAGTTGTGTTCAGCCAGTTGGGTTGAAATTTACACTTACTACGAGACATTATAGCAGCTGAACAAGAGAAAAGAATGTTCTGAATGTTCGCTGATTTTTTTTTGCATAGTGTTGTAAAAAACTGTGAATTTGAACTGAGACAAATTCTTCGAACATAAAAATTCAAATTAAAGGGTTATAAAATCATGTTTACAAACTAAGTTTCTCACAAGTGTATGTAATTAACTTTTGTACACGTAGACTTATATCTTTTTCTCTTACCAAGACTGTATGTTATTGAAAGAAAATTCCTTCACTGGAAAAAATTTCAACTCCTTCTCTACGGATTTTCCTATAAGAATTTACTCAGGGTCACCTTAAGATTGTCTGTTAGATTCGACTCAATCACTTTTTTGGCCTTGTGAAAGTAATTACACAAATGTAGAATTTCTAATAATATTTTTAATTTGTACTCCCTTTTTTGTATCCAACTCAAGGGTAATTACGCTATATATAAACAAGCACGAACAGCTCTCTTTTACAAGGTCCTCTGGAATTTTCATAATAACTTTTGTATCTATCATACGAATACTGATGTTTTCAACCTGATTTCCACAACCAATATACGGCGCACTCTGATCTGATATCGTGGGTACACTTTGTTGGCATCTGAGCCAAAACTTATATAATTCTTTTAGTTTGACTGATCCAGTCACTTGATTGAATCATCATGATTTTTAATCTATGTGAAAATATCAGCATCCAAATGTTATTCGAAGAGAGAGTTGATTTGGTCTGATGTACTAGGTACTCCAACATTCAGTTTACAGGATGTCTGTTCTTAAGGTACTCCTACTTGTGCATCAATTTTCAACAGCTTGCTGTAGTTGATGGCATCTTCAGAAAAAAGACTGAGCCCACATCGCCTGAATCCATTTCTAAAAATGTTCTTTAAATCAAGAGAATCCAGAAAACTTTTTAGTACTCCTACAAAATGCACTTTTGTCAAAAGTGTTAGTGGCATTCGGTCATATACATATAGAATGTCTCGCGGACCATACAATCAGTCTCACTTTCTCCTACTACAATCTCATCTGGAAAGTTTTTAGCAATAAGTGGTAGAATTCTTTCATTGTTATGAACGATAATAGTTGAACGAAGCTGACCAGCTGCGTTACCACCTATGATGGCTGTATAACATTCTTTATCATTGTCAATCACATTATTTACTGCTTTGTCTCCCTTGCGCAACAAAACTTTCTTACCTTTGGGACATAGAAGGAAAGCTGACTCATCTACATTAACAATCCTATTTAGACTGACGTTAAGAAGATCTAAAATTCCAATTCTTTTCTGACTGCACTGAACCACGATCGTAAACCCTTTTCTGAAACTTTGGCCCTTGCTTTGGTTATATTTTGACATATACGCTCAGCCGCTTGAAAATGTCTACCTAAAAATCCCTTGTACCGATGTTAAGAAGGCTTTCCATCAGTGAATGGCGTGGCTTTGTTTGTTACTTTACAATCATCTATATACTCTCAAGTAGGTGGTCTTCAGTGATTGGGAAGCCAGCATTGCTAGATTTGAATATCCAGTCGACCAATTCTTGCTCTTCTTTTTCAGTAGAAACAGTAGCACTGTTCGTTTTCCCTCGAAAATCAATGAAAATCCAGAAGTGTTCGGTTTCTAGGTTATTTACTGTAAAACGAGATGGTATACCGGAACACCACTAAAAAATTAGAAGAAAAAATTGAAATGTTGAATCACCTCTTTTTCCTTAACTATATTGATTGTTCACTTCTATCAAATAGTTTTCATATTCCACGAAATCGTGTACTCTAAGAAAATCACGATACAGTAACCTCTCTTTCCTAACTGTAGCCATAAACTGCAAGGCAGGAACAGCTGGTTTCTCGAGTTGCCACGCACTTTTATTTTTTTCTTAACGATGGCGCCACCTTTTTTTTAATATTTCGAGTTTTCTGGTCCACTACCTTATGTATTTTCGCCGTGGCTGCTTCATCTTCAGTTACTTCCTTCATAGCCTGTGCATCTTGATAATCAGTTTTACTTTCTTCTTTGCCATTAGTGGCATCTAATCTTTCCTCTTCAGCTTTAGCTTCTGAATCGTTGTTCCGGCCTGCAGTCTCCTCGGAATCTCTACCATCTTTATTCGTCGTTGCCTTCTCAATCGCAAATGCATCTTTACATCTATCAGCATTTAAAATTTTACCTGAGCCATTGCTGCTCTTATTCATCACCTTACCTTTGAATCGAAGTTTCTCAGCTTTTATGTTGTTCTGAGAAATCTTGACCATCTTGTCCATCATCGCATTAGTCGTCTCCATTACTTTATCCAATGCTGGCAAAGATCGATTCAGCTTTTCCAATGCAGCTCCACTTCGAGCAATCAATACATCAAATGGGTTGAGAGTCGCAAGCTCCTCTTCAGCTCATCTTTGCGCCCTATAGTTACTTTTGATGGCAGACTTTTCTTTAGGCTTGTCTGTCTTTGCTTTGAAATACAATTCTATGTTGATGCCTGTAAAACCCTGTATACATATACGTCAGGCCCGGACCTCCTTAAAATCTATCAGAAGTTTGACGAAGTCTGGCAAGAAATGTATCAACAACGGAAAATAATCCAATCTATTATCTAATTATTGATATCAATTCTGTCCTGACTCTGAGAAGATCCAGAGTCACTTTCATCTATTGCGGTGCCTCGATCAGTCTTATAATCGATGAGAGACTGCACCATTTCTTTGTTGGACGTTGCTTCTGCTATACCCATCCGGAATTTCTAAAACAGATATTAAAGTTAGAAATTTGTCATACAATAATAACATTTATTGTCCCTCAACATCAAAAACTGAATACTGAAAAATTATCATTTATACATCTACTTAAATGATCAGGAATTCCGTCACACGTACCTGCACATCACTTCCAATGTGTGACGTCAGTCGATTGACAGTCGGGTTGACCAATCACACAGTACGTGCCATGCCGGGACCCCTCACGAGTCCAGTGTCTGCTGCCTCCGAGCCTTTCATTTCCTCTCTCTCAAATTTTCGCACAAACGGGTCCTAGGCCTTAAATATAATCGTCCCAGGGTTGTCCGTTAGCACTCAAAAGTGAAGGAGGGGCTCGAAACTCCGTCCTTTCGAGCCTTTAATTACCTCAATCTCCAATTTCGTACTAACGAGTTCTAAGCCTTCAATATAACCATACGAGCGTGATCTGTTAGCACTTCAAAGGATCAAGGCACTCGAATATATTTAGGTTTTATTAAAAATTATTTCCTTTCATCTGGGTATAAACAAAATATTTTATTTTCTGTTTGTTCTTTTGTTTTGTTGACCTGGATAACGTTTCATTTCTTCGTTTCCTCTGCCAAAAATTCATCTAATCTTTCCATTCCTTGAGGGGTGTTCTGTCAACTGGTAAGAGTTTGTAGATAAATCCTCTGGTAGTTGCCCTTTTTTAGCCTTTTCGCAGCTTACGTCCAGCTGACTCTGAGATAAGAACTTATCATCAGACTCGATGATTCGAGGTTTGAAAACCTGAACCGCACGAACATTTGTTTATAGATTATAATAATCTACATCTTATGATTATTTAGTTTATTCCATGGAACGAGATTTATTTGATCTAGGTGCTTACCCCATCGTAAGCATTATTTCATTCAATTATTTTTACTTATTTTTTAGCAAACGAGAGGAATACTCTTCGAATTTCCCCATTCCAAAATCTCTGTCCTTAATTAATTTGTGAAGGGGAGTAATTAATTTAAAAAAAATTAAATCTAAATAACAACAGATAACTAGGATCATAAAAAAAAAAATTATTTCTTACTTGATTATTTTCCTTGTGACAAAGGTATCAACGATTTGCCTTGTTCGATAAAGTCGACTTTCAAAAAGTCGCATACGGTTGGGACATCTTCATCGTAATATTCCCTCCATTTGGTTAAAAGGGATGGCAAGTTTCCATCATTCTTCGGAACCGAGATCCAGTATGCCTTTCCGAAGGTTCCGCTGAATCCTTCCTGAATGAGAGAACTTCGGCCCTTCAAAACATCCCTGCTTGATGGACAGGATCCTATTTTGGTTCTGCTTTGAGGGGCGTTGCTCCCTACAGGCCCATTGCTCCGCCAGATTTTTACGAACGAGGTTGTGGCTTTCAAAGCAAATCTACCCGGATTATTTCAAAATCAGTCTAGATTAAGCACGGAATCCAGAGAGACTCCGAATCGATCCGGAATCAATCGGGAAGTAAAACGATAATAAATTGCAAACGGAGAACGGTCCGAAATGAATCCGGGCAAAGAAGACAAATCCGGAATGACTCCGAATCCATCCGGAATCACTCTGGGAGCTTTAGTTGCAAATATAAGTACAAACGGAAATTGTGGATAAAATTCAAAAGAAAAGATACACGATCAAATACATGCTTTCTGAGTATAATGTGCACTCGAAAATATGACACTATATAATCTCTATTGAATTTCAACTGTGTTTGGATGTGTGGATATATACATTCCACTGCATACGTTAACGAAAACGCATGTTTCACTAATTTTTGAAAGCATTATGACTTCTTTTCCGCCTTTGTCGGTAAGTTCTTTCATCAAATTCTCTGAATGAAGATAATAATGTTACAATTGCTGCATGTGAAATTCCCAGTAACACAAGTTTATAAGAATTTCTCTACTATAAAGTATTGGACTTCTGCCCAGCTTCCTTCATCAAAATACGATAGTTTTAAAATTCTTATGCATTCTCCATTGCAGAGACGAAAAACAGTATCATTTGTTTTTTGTGCTCGACAATCCTATACAGTGTGAACAATCATTCCTCGGAAAATATATCGATTAAAAAATAAAACATCCGTGCTTTTTTTGGATAACTTCAAATTATTTGAATTTCGGTTTCTTCTCCTTATAGAAACTACGTCATGAGCGCTATAGCGACAGTGATTTTGTACTTCGTTTCTTCAAAAAAGTGATTCGCAGTAGGATGAGCAAGGAGAAATTTCTGTTGATTCTTGTACAACGTTTTTGAAGACATTAGCCTGCGGAGCTGTTTTGGCCATCTGTTCATATATTTCTTTTGGACTATGCACACATTGTTTTAAATGAAAAATTGTATTTTCAGATGGAAAATTTGATGTGCTCCATATTGGACCACTTTTTCTAACATCTGGAACCACATGTAAAAGGCTGTGCACGTTGAAAATTACGATACCTTTTCCATAAAGTACTTCAAAAATCCGACAAATCTTAACAAGTCTACTTCGCATTCGTCCAATTCTGCTGTAGTTATAGTCCTTTGAAGTAAAGTAAAATCGAATTAGAGAATAATGCAAAGCGTTTTAAAGCACATGCATTTAAGATTCCTTGGAGACACGGTTAAGCATAGAATAATAACCAGGATTGCCATTCTGTTACTTTCCATTCACACGTTTCTGACTCCGGAGATCTCGGCAATCGATGCTTCTCGTGTTGAGGAGCCATTTGCAAAATACGTTCGTTAATTTCGTCGACATCCAAGTTTGAAAGGTTAATCGGACTTCTTTTATCATTCTATGTTTTGCATTGATGGAGAGTTTTCCTAGTGAATCTACATGAAGGTTACCTCTAAGAAAACTCCATACCATATCCAGTGCCCGCATCATCGATAGCACAGAATACCGTCTAACACCGTTAATGATTTTTCCCTTTTTCGGATTCATTGTGTTCCTTCTTTTACGAGATGTTTTAGTTACTCTGAGGGCAGATTTTACGTGCTCCAAATGGGAATGGTGTTCTAAGTATTCAGTTTTCTTTCTTCATAAGAAAGCGCATTGAGCCGTCTATTCAATCACCGTAACTGTAGCACCAAGAACTACCATAATGTCCGTTACTCTGGACACGATTTTGCAGAATAGGTAATGCTACAGTATCGACCCTGCATAAAAGAGGTTTCAATAAGATGCGGAAAGTTTCTCCTAATCATTCATCCATGTAAATCCTTTTGTGCTTAGATCTTGAACTCGCTCTACAGAAGGTTGAAGGCACATATTCATCAAGGCAGGTCTCGGCTCTTTCTTTTCTTACTATATTTCTGCCAGCAAGGGATATTTGCAGCGTAGACATGGTGATAATTTGTTCAGTACAATAAGTTGAGGCCAGAAAGATTGTATTGAACTATGGGATAATGATGCACCATCAATATAGAAAATGAATGTTGAAATGATGACACGTTCTCCTTTTTGCGATTCTGATCATAGTTTCCTATATATTTCACCATCGTACACATCACGATTATTTTCGTCATTTGGAAGATTTGGCAGTATGTTATTCAAAAATTGGAACAAATTCGTTCTCCTATTATCTTTTTGTAGCAGCGTTTTCAACTTATACAAAATTCTAATAGATATGAAGAATTTTGGTGAGTTCATTGACAATTTATATTGCTGTAGACATTTTTCGCATATCTTGGTATGGTTTTAAAACTTTTTTTCGTAGTACAAGGTTCTAGAGGTGGAGAACAGGTGAAGCAATAAAAATGGTACTTCATCACGCTGTTTGATGGATCGAAAATGTCCAAGACGTAATATTCACTTATATTCCAATTTCTAAATTTTGGGCAAGTGAATACTCGCATCATATCAATAAGTGCATGTCTAGCTTTATAGCTGAGAGAAAATCTGACGGAAAATCCAAAACTCATAATCATAAAATTCGATATTTCTAACCCTGCTTTTTCAAACATAACTTCACTATTTCCTAGATAATATACTTTCATTTCCTTTGTGTCTAGAAGATGTGGTTCGTTGTCAGCTTCTGCAAACAAGGAATGCATTTCGAGGGCTACATTATTCCCTCCACTCTTTGGTGATCCATCATCATTATATTCAGGTAATACGGGTAATTCATAGACAAGTCCTTTCTATCACTGTCTGTTGATCTGTCTGTGCTGGTTGTGGAATGTGATGCTGATGAAGCTGGTCTCTTCTCTGCAGTTTCTTTTTCTTTCTTTGTGAAGGAATACATTTGATGAGAGACAAAAGTTATTCGTGAGTTGATTTCCATATAAATTGAGTAAGTTTTACTCTTTTACCTCAAGGTAAAGGTAGAAGCAGATCGATGTCGACACTTGGCTGTGTTTCCTGCTTACTCTCAGCATCGCCGAAGGTGAATTGTGACATTTCTAGAATAAAATTTATAGTATACATATCATAGTTAAAAATTTATAGAAGAACTGATCGTATACTTTTACATCCTCATTAAAGTAACATCTACGTTTAACATTACAAAAATATATCTTTATTAACATCATGAAACATCCACTGAAAATTATGATAATTTTGAGTGTCATTGATAATAAATCGTGGCCGTGCAAGAAGATGTGCATTTATCTAAGATAAAGAATCTAATCTATGCAGAATCTTGTTTCGATTTCCAACGTTGTTCAGTTCTCGGATGAATATTTTTGTTCTTATTGAGATTTTGTTTGTAGCTTATTTCAACAGGTTTTTTATTTGTACACTCATTATCATATTGACTATTACTGGTACTTATGTTTCCCATGAAAATCGTCTGTTTTGACAGCACAGAACAATTAATTAACTAATTAACTATATTAATATACGCTGTAATTGAGAACCTGAATCTTACCAAGTTTACCAATTAAAGTATGGTTATACGCTTGACCTTGACTGTTGACATGACGACTCACGAGTCTCAAACTCGGCTCAACTCCGCTACTCGACTGCTCTGCTTCAACGACGTGCATATCACACAAGCGCAAGTACTACTCTGAAAAATTTTTGGGTGAGCGACTGTCTTCTTAGTGGGGACGCAGCGCAACCACGGCAGTTGGTGCAGGGGCTGCCCCACATTTGAGTGAGCAATAGTGCAAAACGTGCGAGCAGGTCCCTTACCTTGTGTTGGGAACGCTGCTGTCCCACAAAAGACAAACCATTTGTCCCCTGGGTCCCCTGGTATATTGTTGACCGCATGACGTATACGCATATACCTTCCAAAAGGTCGTGCATCATATCCACAACGAAGTTTTTCGTGATGTAAAGATGATTTTGTTTTATCAAATGTGCACGGTTCTTTGATATCAGTTGTCGATGCATTTGATGCTTGAACGTCTTGTTCCTAATTTCCGTATGTTCCTAATTTCGTTTTATCTTCTACGGTTAGCGTTGCAGATTCTGAGGATGAAATTCCACATATTCTACAGAAATAGTTGGCTTTGAAAGACTCTAATAGACTGAATATACTATTAAGACCCAGATTATCACCTAGAATCAATGAAAATTGAACTTTCACACGCTCCAGGACGCCATCTACTTAAACCAATATTCCATCGCTTTGGAGGTTATTGATTTCTTGCATTATTTTCTGAGAACTGTTTAATTTGAGCACTTCTTCTTACCCTCACTGTGAGTAGTATAGCTACAACAGTTCCAAGTCATCTACGTAGTTCCAACTAGTACCGAAAGATGGCGCCGCCGGTCAGTCCTTGTGACAATCTAGATCGAATTTGGCGCGAACGGTGTAGGATTTAAATTCTGCCCATTAAAATCCTCGATGGGTTCATCCACTCCAGGAATTGCCTCCTCTTGTCCGGTCTTTGATTCACCTACTACCAACGATGCTTGACCTCCGTGATGCACTCCGCTTATTTATTAGTTGCAGAACTCCACTTAGGTTAAATTGAGTTTATTTAATTTAGTAGCAAAATTATCAACAGGGATGAGGGAAATTCGCTGGATGTATCCAGAATAAATTGAAGCACTGGAGCATTGGTGTAATATGTATATTCAAACGTGATTCTCTCCAAACAAAATATTTCCAAGTCCCACTTTACAAAGAATTACCGCACAACGAAACTTAGATTCCGCGTCGCGAGTCAGTCAAAATCTGATCTCAAAACTCGTTGTCGTTCGCGGGCTCCCTGACCGCGCAGCGGTCCGTCGATTGTCCGCGCAATCCTACTCCCACACTTTATTACAAGTGAACCATCAAAGATCCTAATTTTACCCTTTCCAAGACTCAGAGTGATCTCAGCCTTACGTCAATCAATGATGGAAAACCGAGCTAATTTGTTTCCTCAAAAATGTGCCTAAGGTACGTTTCCTCAATTTGGAGCTAAATCCCATTTCACGCTTTACTATCAAAAACGTCTCATATTTTACTGCAATCAGATTTTAATAGTCTTTTAGCTCTAAATTCCTAAATTTTACTCCGTAATAACTGAAAAAGAGCTCCTTCCATTTAACACTATTCCCTTTATTCTAGTTAATTAATAATGTTTCTTATTTGCGCTTTTACACAAAGAATTTTATTCTATCGTTTTTCCGAAACCTCTACTTATCCACTCATTCTGCATTACACAATTCCAATTTCCGCATTCTCCTTAAGTTAGAGTAAAATTGTCATTACAATATTATTCTAATTTTGAATTCACTGTTAACAATGAATAATGAACAACAAGCAACGCATTCCTTAGTTATAAGTAAGTTCGCCTTTTGGAATACCAAGTCTCTCTCTATTACGTATTTCTTTAGTCAAACTATTCGCGTAATCATAACCCTCTTCCTACATTGACGTTTGAATTTCGCAGAGTATATTCAATCCCCGGGAGGTGCTGCCTCTTGCGGCAACTCCTTGCGAACCAATCTTTCCGTGATTGTCATACTTTCCTCCTTATAGGAAAAGTTGCGCCATAGCGCGGCTTTTACCTAATAACTTTGCGCCGTGTGTGCCAATAACCACAGGTTTCGGTTGTCGCTTTTATTTGAATAACGTAACTATTATGATCTGTTTTATTTTTAATCTACTTTTGAATTTGCGCGGCTATAGTCCCGCTTGGACAAGAATCTACACTTCCTTCCCGCCTAGCCAATGGGCTGTTGGTACACCCAAATTCTTATTGGTGTTGAAAAATCTGTGTGAAAGTGAATAACGAATGGGAAATCAAGGTAGGTAGACCCTATGCCTCCTTTTCCCACTATTCACCCTCCGCCGCTTCCTAACCTAACTCATCAATGCAACTTGACACCGTCTGTGACGGGGCTATCAGCTAAATATTTATCTTAACTATTCTTATCACTGAAATAGTCCTACCTGGTATGTATTGTTTATATAAGTAAGTTATTTCGATATCCACACCTTACCAACAACGAATTTACTAAAACAAATGATATTTAGTAGTTAAAATTTTATTCTAACCTTAATAACAACATCGTAGCCGTTTCACTTTTCTTATTA
>WSXT02049027.1:0-13043 GCA_011762715.2 Neuroterus valhalla
CAAGCACATCTTTCGTTCACCAGTCTATATTCGCCATATTGGAAAATCTAACGTACAAATTCAAGTCGGTAAAGTAGATACATAAAATGTGGAGGCTCTATGATCGATACATGAAACCAATTCAAACTGTGAAACGTAACAGAGTGCGAGGCGGGAATCGGACCCGCAACCATTTAGCCTCACGACCAACTGACTAGCCTATGCAAATATACCTCCCTTTCATATTTCTGGCCAGCCTTTCCCTCTCTATACCCTGCCACCAAATATCCACGCCCACTCTCTTGATTCTTCCCCTTCGTATTCCCATACCTAATTTGGTATTTTTTCTATAACTGCTGCTTTTCCATCTTTCAATGCCCTTTCTTTTACTCTTCCTAGTGGCTGTTTGGAACTCCTGGCGAAAGTCTGGCTGAAACAGCGTTACAGGCCTTGCCTACTTTCCTCCATTCGTTTCCGATTAGTGCCCGATAGCAAGAAGGGAAACCAAGAAGGACCCTTACAAACCCTGATCTCATTTTCTTTTTCGTGTTAGCCCAGAAAAAGGGAAATAATTCAGCATTTGTTTTTTCCAGATTTGGACGACATGTTTTACCTTCCAATCTCGACCTGGCCTTGATCTGCTCAGACATTCCAGTGAACGGCGAAGCTTATGGAAAAGGTTTTCGATTTTCTTCAACGAGGCTTGCCCGGCTTTGCAACGATCTGGGCCTACCCAGTGATCGATTTGAATTCCTTAATGATGACCAGGCAGATTCTAAGCGGGAATAATTCGAAATAGGTGGTTTAGACGAGTTTGTGTAATCTTGTCAAGAATCGCTTTGTTTTACAATTCTGAAATGTCGTCTGGTTGAAAATTGTAATACCTAGGGATTTTTGATATAATTGAAAGAAAATTATTGGAAAACACAACTCGAAATCTTTCTGAAAGTGATCCTGTGTCAATCACGCAAGAGCGTTTGAAAATGGAAGTAACAAAAAGACTCGACAAAAAACCTATTCGTTTTCAGTGCATTCATAAAGTTAAGAACTCCGAACACTCGGAAGAACGATTAATTTGAACAAATGATTTTTTTTGGAAGGAGAGAAATATTCTGTCTCAGCCCCAATTTGCACCGGTGACGTAAATGGTAAACGCTCTACTCATGTATTGTGATATTCCGGATTATAATCCGAGCTAAGGCAGATGTTTCTCGTTCCTTACAAAAATTACGTAATCGAATTAACCGTTCTTTTGATTGTTATATATACTGGAATAATAACTTTCGGACGTAAATTTCGAATAATTATTGAATTTACATAGTATCCCCACATCACTGAGAAAAATATGTGACGTTCCATTAAGAGAAGGCCCTGAACGGAAATCAGTCAAAGATTACGGAAGAAGCGATTGAAGAAACAGTAGAACTTTGAGAGACAGTGAGTGGGGCGCAGTCTCGGGAATCCATCCCCTCCACCACGAACCGATCTTTGCGCACCCGCCGTGTTGGTGCGTCACTGCTTCGAGCGTGCTTCGGCAGGAAGACTGTATGGTGAGTAGAGGGGATGGATTTCCCGGTGTGCACAGCGTGCTTCGTCAGCAGGATTGTGTGGTAAGCATAAGGGATTGATTTCCCTGTGCGCACAGCGTGATTCGGCAGTAGGATTGTGTGGTAAGTGGAGAGGATGGATTTCCCGGTGCGACCACCGTGCTTCGGCAGTAGCATTGTGCGGTAAGTGGGGGGAGGGGGGGGGGGGGGGATTTATCGGTCCCTCCACCCGCCTTGAACTAATAGATTCAAGCCCTACTTTGTTATTATATAACTACTTGAATTTTGCATGTAGGAAAATTATTTTTTATTCTAGTAAAAGAGGACCTTCAGCACTATAAGTAGCAATGAAAACCCGAGCATCGATTTTTTCTTCATGAGGGCCTTTTCTTTGCGAAACGTTACATATATAATTTGAAGAAAATATTTTTCATTAATTATTTTTGGATACTCTGTATTTGTTATTGGTTAGAAAATAAAAGCCCCGATGTATAACTGTACACTATTGTTTATTGTTTATATTTTATTGTTTGAATAAATGCATTGAAAATGATCTGGCCGATAATCCATCGCCCTGAACTCGATTTGTCAATCTGAATACTTAAAATGTGAGATGTGACTGTTTAAGACTTAGACATTATATGGCATTGTACATTATTATAACTCTAAAATATTGTTTATAAGTAAGCATGTAAATTTATTACAATCAAAGAAATAAAGAATGGCTGGAATACACTTGTTGTTTCTTAAAAGCGCTTCTAATTTCTTCTTATTTTCACAGAAGTTTTCATTCTCTATCCCCCACATTTTGCTTCTCTCTATCTATTTTTCCTATAGCTATCTTCACTTCCTTCATCCATTCTTCTCCAACCTTTTCTTCCCTTTAATTTCCTTGAAACTTTCTTGCCATCCTCCTTTCTCTTCCTCTCCCCTCATTCAACCATTCCATATATGCTCCCATGCGTCTTGCACCCATTCGCATACTATGCATTTCCTCTTCTCATCCTTCTTTCAATACATTGCTTCTTTACTTAATTTCCCGATCTCCACCTAGCTATTCTTGTCCATCTCATCTTACCTGCTGCCTTTTCCTCTTTCACTGACCCTATTGTCGTATCTATTTCTTTCCTTTTGCTATACTCTTCATCGCCCCTTACCCTTTCTTCTTTTTCTGCACTTAGTACTTCCTTTTCTACTCCTCCTAACGATTCCTTAGAATATGTTTCTGTATTGTTCCGCACTACCATTCACTTATCTCCATTGTCTCAAAGTCTTTCAAGCTTCTTCTTCTCTTTATATTTCCCATCCTAGCTGCATATATCCCTTTGGCAGCCTTTCTTATACTCTTTTTACCTCCCTTGTCTTGCCATATAATGATATTAATAGATCTTTATTAAGTTGCCAATAAGGAAAAATTTACAATACCTCTATCATCACAACGACATCCCGCAGCCTCAACTTTCCCATAAACTCCCTACCTTTTTTTCCAAAAGCAGCTTCATTTCATTCTTCATAGCCGTCTCTTTTCTCTCATATCTTATTTTCTTCTCTCCTACTCCTTTCTCACCCCTTCCCCTGATCTCTAACATTCTATATGCCTCCTATCTGTATCCTTCCCTACTTAACCCATGTACTATTTCCCTTTCCTTTTTTCTCCTTGACTATTTTCCTTGACTTGCATCGCAAACGTTTTTCTTCCCATGTCAAATCATCCTCTATTCTCTGTACACTTCTTTATTACAGACTTTTCTCCAACATTACCTCCCTCTTGTGTTCTCTATTCTTCAACTTCACCAGCGCCGTTGTGATCCCTCTTCCCTCAACCCTTCTTATACTTTCCACTCCTTCTATCTGTACCTTCGCACTTATCCTATTAGGCACGTCTTATGAACCTTCCTTCAATTCCCTTCCAATCTTATACCTCTTATCAGTATATATATATATATATATTTTCTTCTCTCGAATTCCTTCTCATCCTCCTCATTTTCTTCAACCTTTCCCAATTCTCATCTCCATTTCCTATTCCTCCGTCTTCAAACCTTCCTCATTGCGCCTCGCATTTCTATCAACCTACTTTCCAACTACTCCACTTTTTCTTAGGTCACCCCTGCTTCTCTAGTTTTTGTTCTAGGTTGTGCATCCTCTCCTATAAATTTTCCTCATTTTTCTCCCATTTCTCAAAATTTTTCCCCAGTTCCGCCATTGTCCGTCCAACTTCCTGCTTTATTTCATCCCCCCATTACTCTTGTCACTTTCCCTGCATTTCCTTCGCCCTAACCGTCATTTCTCAAATTTCTCTCAAATTTACCCCTATTATCGTCTCTCTAGCCTTATTTCTGTTTGTTCCGTCTTTTTATCCTTCACACCATTACTTTCGTGACTATCTTCCTCCGGCGGTGACCTACACATTTTTTCATTTTCCATGGCTCTCAAGCTCTTCGCCTCTAATTTCTCCTTCTCTCCCGCTTTTCTACATTGCCTTTAAGCCTTTCCCTCGTTTTTCTCTCCTTCTGGTCTTCCAAAAATTTCTTCTTCGGGACCCTTTTATACCTCCTACTTATATCGTTTTTATCTTCTCCTCCTTTTTCTATTACCTTCTTCTCTCCTTCTCCGATCTCCCCTCCCCGTCCCCTAACAGTCCTTTAAAGTACTCCGTCTATTCACTCGTTTGTATATCATCATTCACTCCTTTCCTTCCTCCTTAATCCCTGTGTATTTGTTTCCATACTTTTCCATCCTTTACCACTTTCTCCGCTTTTCTTCCTCTTCTACTGCTTTTCTTTTCCTTCTGCTTTTGCTCGTTCACCATTTCCTCATATTCTCGCTTTCACCTGTTTTACCCCCTTTTGCTGATATCTCCTCTTCTCCATTCTCTAGAACTATCTTTTATTTTCTCTTTACCTTCCATACATTCCTCATCCCACCATCCTATTCTTCCTACGTCCCCCTCTTCTATGGGTCTGACAGCCTCTGTTACCTTATCAATCACCCCCTTCATTCTTTCTATTATCTCGTTCATCCCTTCCTCTTCGTTACCTTTTAGCCTCCCTTCTTACCTCTAGAATGTTTATGACCTCCTCTAAATTTCCGTATTACTCGAAAGTGCTCTGAGCCTCTCTTAGTACTACCATCAATTTCCCCACCCTTTCTTCAGCTAGAACGTAGTCTATTACCGTTTTTCCTTTCCCTGTGAATGTTATTCTAACATCCTCGTCCCCCTTTGTCCACGCATTCAGGCCAACTTCGAACAATACTCATCCCTGATACCATGCAAACCAGCTCTCTCCCTTTCTTATGTTCATATCTTGCTTCTCGCAATTTCCAAGCATATCCTCTTGATACCTTCTTTCCTATTCCCTTCTAGTCTTCCTCGTCCACCCATGTCTCACTCAAAATTATTACGTGACACTTTTTCAAATCCTCACAAAATCTTCATCCCAATTTTTGGATCCTGACACATTTCAGAACGCTCAACTTACGTCTTGCAAACGTTATAAAAACGTTTTCTGGCAAACTTCTAAATGTTTGCCAATTTTAGTGAGAAAAACGTTTTCAAAACTTCGGATACTTCCGTATATAGCAATCACCATAGTTTCCTGCCTCTTGCGAGAAATATCACGCCATCTATCGGATACATTTTTTGATAAAATGTTTAGAATACGGTCGTAATTTCGATCGTACAAAATTTTACTTCTCAAACGTTTCAAACTTGAACGTTTACTAAATTTCTCTGAACGTATTTCAAACATTTTAAAAACGTCTGAAATACGTGTTGAATTTGTAGTCACTCAAAATTTATCTGGTCAAACGTTTGTAAAACGTTTCTGAGGAGTTTTGTTCACTCGAATCTCGAAAATCAGCGAAAGTATCCAGAGTTTCCAAAACTTTTTTCTTATCGAAGATTCCAAACGTTTTTGGTTTGTCAGAAAACGTTTTAAAAACGTTTGTGTATTTTTCTGGTAGTCCTCGTAGTGATACTGTCCCGCTCTAGTGGCAGGATACAAATCTCCACGGCAGATACAAAAAGTGTATCGCTCTGACAGCCATACGGTAGAGCTGCGACAGCACTTTCACTGATCGAGAAAAAGAAGAATTATCCAGAGAAAGCAACGATATCATCGTTGTTTAACATGTTTTATTGAATAAACTGTCATTTTTCAGAAGTAAGATTTCCGAAAAACCAAGGAAGAGTAATTGGATGTGACTGAAATACCCGAATAACACACAAACGTTTTCAAAACGTTTTCTGGCAAACTAAAAAAGTTTCGAATTTAAGTAAGCAGAACGTTTTGATAACGTTGTTTACTTCCGCTGATTTTTTAGATTCAAGTAGACAAAACTTTTCAAAAACGTTTTACAAACGTTTTCCAAAGGTTTGACCAATCCAGCAGATGGCGCGATCTTTCTCGTAAATGTCAGAAAACTATAGTGATTACTATATATACGACTGCCAAACATATGTTTATAAGAAAAAACAGGAAAAAGTTATCATTAGAAATTACGGCATGGTCTAAATACTATTAGAAGTATATGAGTTACTAAAAGAAATTTCATGCTTTGATCAAACGTTCTTCAAATATTCGAAACGATCCTTAAACGTTTCACAAATGTTAGACAAACGTTTTCTAAACGTTGGATAAAAGTTTGATAAATGTTCTGCAAACGTTTCGAAGACGTTTGGAAATGTAATCAGATCGAATTTTGCTTGCTCTAACGTTCACCAAACGTTTTCAAAACGGCCATTAAAAGTTTTGTTCAATCGAAGTATAAGAAATGTGCGGAAGTATCCGATGTTTAAAAACGTTTTTTTTACCAAAATTTACAAACGTTTTAACGTTTGCCAGAAAAAATTATCAAAACGTTTGCAAGACGTTCGGTGTTATCCGGGTACCTCTCCCTCACTTTACTTAAGCAATAAGAATTAAAGTTCTGTGTATTTCCGTCTAAACTCCGGTGTAAATAGCAGAAAGAGATCCCTTTGACCAGCTGGTTTTGAGGTTAGGTAACGAACGAAGATAAGTGAACCAAGACTTCAACCAAACCCAACCACTTCTCACATTCGAAATAGCCCTTGGAAACAAAAACAATATGAAAAAACAACAATTTTCTTGCTTTCTCAGACTGATGCACGTTTTCAATGACTTATCAGTCATAAATTTTTGTTTTCAGTTAAAAATTCCTTTTTCTGGTTTGGGGTGGTTTTTTTACCCTTAAAATCTTACTGTTTCATTTTCGGGTGGAAAACTATTTTTTTTCATATCCGAAACTCAAGTATTTTGTTCAAACATTGTTTGTTTCAGTAGAACATTAAACTTTCTTTCCGAAAATTATTTTTCTTATTTGAATATCTACCATCCCGGTTGAAAACTGAAGTACTCCAGTTGAATATTTATCAGTTTAGTTAAAAAAATTTCTTATGAGTTTAAAATATAACTGTTGAGGTTGAAGATCTATTATGTTATTTGATAAATTCATCACATTGGTTGAAAAATGAACTATTTTGTGAAAAATCAGTTTTTTCGGCTATCATAACTTGAATTTTTTGATCGTTAGTTTGACCATCCCAATTTTTGTAAAAAATATATTTTAGCGTGGAAAATTTGATTCATTTTTCAAGAAATAGTAATAATGACGAATGAGATACAGTAATTTTCAATATGTAAAAATTCAATCGATTCGAATAATAACTAACAAACGGTTTTGTAGAAGTCGAAAAATCATCATTATGGTATAAAAGGCACAAATAACTTAATTAGTAGTTTTTTGCAATATTAATCACATTCTCTCAATACTGTTCTTTGGAAAAATCGCATTCGTTTCATTTGTTACTTGAAATATCGCTTCAATAACAATTATTCCAAAACTATCATGTAAGCCTTTTTGTTCTTTCGCCCATTGACAATCATGCTGAAAAATCGTTTACGCGATACTTAAATGCATATGTCCTTTTCATAACTATTTAATTCTAAACGTTGAGATCCTAATGCAGTGTATTGCGAGCATAGCGAACTGTGTCGCTCCGACAGCGACACAGCGTTTCGTGACTAGTGTAGGGCTGTCAGAGCGCTACATGTATACAACCGACCAAGAATACTTTTTATATCGTGTTGACAACGACAACGTAACATTTCGACCACTCTTAAATTGCTACCCTAGCAATATGGAGTTTTTCGTGCGGTTGATAATTCAAATTTTTTGGGGAAAAATTTTATCATTTTGATTAGAATAAAAATATTTTGATAGGAATATCAATCTGTGATGTTCTTTCTAGAAAGTAAAGTACCTATAACTGCAGCCGGCCCTGCGCATAGTGGTTCAAAATAAAAAAGTTGTGTTCATAATCGCCTACAGGTCGTATTCCTTAACCGATTTGAATGCTGTTGTTTTTTTTAATGCTCAGCAATCAATTCTCCAGAAAATTGAGGTTTGCCATTTTTGGATTTGTTTCTCAGATCAACAATATACAGGTTGTCTAAAAAGCCCTGGGTAGGTTGGATATTTCCTCGGGTAAAATATTTCTCAAAAAATTGAAAGTCATTCCTGAAGTGAATTCCAACGAGGAATTCAATGGTGACCTTCATTTTGACCTTGAAGTTGACCTTCATGGCTTTTTGAAGGTCAACTTTGTTTTTTTAAATGGAAACCCCCCTTTTTACAGCTGCAATCGAAAGAGCGGAAAATTCTACGTTCAGGTACGTACCCAAGTCAATTGCGACGTTCAAGGTCAGTAAGAGTACCCCGAAACGTGAGAGGCAAGGGGACTCACGCTAATCAAGCACCAATGAATTTCTCGTCGAAATTTACTTCAGGAAATGTACTGATCTCTTGGAAAACTCTGTTCATTTCAAATATCCTCTGAATTACCTTGAACGTTACAATTGACTTGAGTACGCCCCTGAACGTAGAATTTTCTGCTCTTTCGATTGCAGATGTAAAAAAGGGGGGTTTCCATTCAAAAACATATTTAACCTTCAAAAAGCCATGAAGGTCATTTCAAGGTCAAAATGAAGGTCACCATTGAATTCCTGTATAAACAAATAAGGTAACAAAATTGGTCATTCAATTTCTGGATTTTTAACTTAAGAAAAATTTCTGAAATAAGCTCACTATTGGCCAGAAATATTGAAACTACTCTCATAGAACAGCAATAATTCTATCATTATTATTTAGGTTAATTATTAGGACCAATTGTTGAAAACAAACTCTTACTTTCGTGTATTTCTTATCGGAAATTTTTTTTTTGCTCTGATTGCTAATATCTTTCATAAGAGTCATAATTTGAAATAATCAATTATCATGAGTTAACCACTACTATTTTTATAAACAATTTGTATGAGCAAATTGTTGCTTGCGTGTATTTCCCAATAGGAAATTTTCTTTTACTCTGATTGCTAACATTTTTCATGGGAGTCATCATTTGCTTTAAAAAAAAAATGTTTTTTCTCCAATTGTTATCGGAGTGACATTTATTGCGATGGATAACCAACGAAACGAAGTTTGATAGGGGATACTAAATAACAATTTACGTCATTGTTGATGAAAATTTGCGTAATTTTCAAGAACAAATTGTTTTACATGACGTCAAAAGCAAATCATATAAAGATGATTTAAGAAAAATCTCTTTTAGTTATATAAACAAAAATTATTATTATACTCTTGAGGCGCACGTAAGTGACAACCGCCTAGTGGTGAACTGAGTAAATAATATACGTAGTAAAGAAATGAAAGCAAAGCGACTCCTTAGAACGCAAGTAAAGCGTTTTTGCTCCCAACTATAGGAATGGTTATTAACAATTAGGCAAATTTTCATAAAAAATTATGCAAATTGTTATTTAGTGTCTCTTATCAAATTTTGGAATCCATTGTAGTTTATTGTCGGATAATTCCAATGGAAAAACCGTCCTTTTTACATGTAAAAGGGAGTGAAATTGGGAGATTCGCTTAAAACATTGTTTATAAAAATAGTAATTGTTAACTTGTGCTAATATATTGTTTCAAATCATGACTCTTATAAAAAATATTAGAAACTAGAGTAAAAAAAAAATTTTCCAATAAGAAATACACGCAAGCAACAATTTGTTCATACAAACTGTTTATAAAAATAGTAATTGTTAACTTATGATAATTTATTAATTCAAATTATGACTTTTATGAAAAATATTAGCAGTTGGAGTAAAAAACAAACTTCCCATGGGAAATACACGCAACCAACAATTTGCTTATTCAAATTGTTCATAAAAACAGTAATTGTTAACTTATAATGATTTATTGCTTTAAATTATGACTCCCATAAAAAATATTAGCAATTAGACTAAAAAAAAATGTTCCCTTGGGAAATACACGCAAGCAACAATTTGCTTATACAAACTGTTTATAAAAACAGTAATTGTTAGATTATTATATTTTATTGTTTCAAATTATGACTCTTATGAAAAATATTAGCAATCAGAGCAAGAAAAAAATTCCGATAAGAAATTAACGAAATTAAGAATTAAAAAAAAATTGTTTATAATAATTAACTTCAATAATAGACTTATTGCTGTTCTATGAGAGTAGGTGCAATAATTCTGGCCGATAGTGGCCTTTTATTCCAGCATTTTTTCTCAAGTTAGAAATTCACAAACCTGAAGTGGCCAATTTTTACTTTATTTGTTTATATATTGTTGATTTGAGGAACAAATTAAAAGATGGCAATCAATCAATTCTCTTGAGAATTGCTTGCTGAGCATTTAAAAAAAACATTCAAATCGGTTAAGAAATACGACCTGTAGGCGATTTTGAACACAACTTTTCGATTTTGAACCACTGTGCTGCGCGTGTGGGTGTTTCGCTGCATATGTGTGTGTGAAATTGTTTGTGTATAAATATGAATGAAAGTGTATAAGTGTATAAAGTGAATATCCGTATGTGGACATGATGTATACAATGCACATACATAGGTCTCCGGATTTAAGGGATTAACTTATTATATACCCACCCATACTGTTCAATCCGCGAGTAGAACGTGAATCGGGGTTAAGCCAGGGTGAATTGCCATTGTTCTTAATTTTCTTTATTTTCTCCACTTTCATCGTTTTATTTTCATGAAATCGCGCCCTTCCTGTTGCGCGAATTTAAGACCCGAACCACGTGTCACTCCTGTGATATATTTTTCCGAAGGGATCAACGTATCTTTACCAAAAGATCGTTCCGAAAAGTTATGCTTTTGGCTATATTTTATTTAGGGAATTGAATTAACTTTACCCTTCATAGGCAATTTATCGACAACGAAGTTGGATCTGTTTTTCTCGTATATGTATCTAAAAGTAGAGCAATGTACGGTTGAAAGTTTCAAAAAACCAAATTTATGATCAATTGATTTTTAACGAGAGTGAGATGTTAACTTTCTCCTTTGAGAATCGTTTATATACTTTAATATAATTTCCACTAAAATACAGAATTTTCAATCAAAATGTTGAATTATCAGCAAAAATGACTGATCTCAGAATTGGACAAATTAATTTCAATTAAAAAGACGAATTTTCAACAAAATAAATAATTTTTCAACCATAAAAAATATTTGCAAATCGGAGAAGAAATTTCTCACACACGAGTTCACCTTCCAGCTCAGTAGTTACTTTTTCAACAAAAAAGATGAATTTTATACAGAGACGATGAATTTCCTACTGGAAGAAAAGAATTTTTGACCAAATAATTTATTTTGAAATGAGTATATGTGTTTCCAACAAGGTAGAGAATTTGCAACTTTATTGTGAGGTTTTAAACAAAATAAACGAATTGAAAAAAATATTCAATTTTCAAGTAAAAAGGTAAAACTTCTTACGAAATATCGAACATTTTAACAGGATAAGCGGATTTTAAATAAAAAATGTTATTTTTAATCAGACTTTCAAATTTCTAACTAAAATTAATGGATTAAGAATTAGAAAAATTGATTTTTTGATCAGAAAAGGCGGATTTTTTAACAGATATTTAATGTTTCAACCGAAAAGGAAAATTTCTATTCGAAAAATTGAATTTTTCACATATTGTTTAAACTTCCAACCCAGTTGTTACACTTCTAACAGAAAGGATGCATTCTTAACCAAGAAGATGAATCTTATATTAAAGGAGACAAATTTTCAACAAAATAATTTATTTTGAAACAAGAAAATATGTTATCAACCAGCTAAAGAATTTTCAACTTTATTGTTGAAGTTTACAAAAAAATTATTGAAAATATTCAAATAGATAATTTTCAAATGAAAAGGTAAAACTTCTAACAGAATATCAAATATTTCAAAGGAATGAGCGAATTTTCAATAAGGAAATTAGATTTCCAACCGGATTGTTAATTTGCCAAATAAAATAAATGAATTCAGAATTTGACAAATTGATTTTCAATCAGAAAGGATGAATTTTCGACCAAATATTCAATTTGTCAACCAAAAAAGTGAAATTTTATTAGTAAAATGGAATTTTTCACATATCAGTTCAACTTCCAACCCAGTAGTTACACTTTCAACAGAAAAGATGCATTCTCAACCAAGAAGATGAATTTTTTATTGAAGAAGACAAATTTTTAACAAAATAGTTCATTTTGAAACAAGGAAGTGTGTTTTTAAGAAGCTAAAGAATTTTTAACTCTATTGTTGAAGTTTAGAAGAAAATTCAAAATATTAAACATTTCAAATGAATGAGCGAATTTTCAATAAGAAAATTAGTTTTCCAACCGGATTGGTAAATTGCCAAATAAAATGAACGAATACAGAATTTGACAAATTGATTTCTATTCAGAAAAGACGAATTTTTCAACGAAATAAGAGAAATTTTATTCGAAAAATTGAATCTTCTAGATATTAGTCCAACTTTCAACCAAGTAGTTACGTATTCAACAATAAAGATGCATTCTCAACCAAGAAGATGAATTTTTTATTGAAGAAGACAAATTTTTAACAAAATAGTTCATTTTGAAACAAGGAAGTGTGTTTTTAAGAAGCTAAAGAATTTTTAACTCTATTGTTGAAGTTTAGAAGAAAATTCAAAATATTAAACATTTCAAATGAATGAGCGAATTTTCAATAAGAAAATTAGTTTTCCAACCGGATTGGTAAATTGCCAAATAAAATGAACGAATACAGAATTTGACAAATTGATTTCTATTCAGAAAAGACGAATTTTTCAACGAAATAAGAGAAATTTTATTCGAAAAATTGAATCTTCTAGATATTAGTCCAACTTTCAACCAAGTAGTTACGTATTCAACAATAAAGATGCATTCTCAACCAAGAAGATGAATTTTTCATTCAAGGAGACAAATTTCTGACAAAATAATTTATTTTAAAACAGGGAAACGTGTTTTCAACAGGAATAAAGAATTTTAAACTATAATGGGCATGCAGTCATAGTGAAGAGGAATGCTGCCCAATATTATTAAAATTTTCAACACTAATAATGAACAACATGTCCAGGAGTGGATTGTTTATACATATTTTTTACATTCACACGACCATTTCAAAGTTTTACGACTTAAAAGAC
>WSXT02049038.1:0-27636 GCA_011762715.2 Neuroterus valhalla
GGCACTTGAAAACATGAAAATTTGCAAAGATATCCAGGGCAACACAAAAAAAATTTTTTTTTGTAGAGCTGTGTTATCCTGTTGTCTTTGCATGCACATGTTGTTCAGTTTCTGTTAGGACGATGCAATTCAAAATATGACTGAAAACCAGTAAAATTCCACTGGTTCCAACTGAGAGAGCATGTGCCGAACTGTGATCTTAGCATTTTTGCTTCTGATGACTGCAAATAGCCCATACCTAAATTTCCCCATTTTTCCATGTTTAGAATTTACCCCAGTTTCTGGATAAATTTGATCCAGTGAAAAATTCAATATTCCATTAAGTATTGCTACTTTTATTTCAGTAAGCAGTTAATTTTTTTTATTTCCACTGGGAAATCAGTAAATGGAAGCAAAGGTCTTTGAGAAATTTGACACTGTATTAAAATAATGACATCATAATTTTCACATTCTCATCAGAGAAGGTATTAGATTTGTGTAAAATTTCACCCCTCCCGTTTTTGTATGTATGTCTGTCTGTCTATATGTCTGTATGTCTGTCTGTTAGCACGATAACTTTCGAGAAAACTAATCGTTTTGATTGGCCCTTGGTACACTCTTTCAGTGTCAGAAACTGAAGGTCAAGTTCATTAGCCAGCTATTTTGGAAAAAATTCAAAAAGTTAAAGCATTTTGAAAATTTTTTAGACCATTCTTTTTAGGACTCGAAAATTTCAAGCACAGCCTCCGCTATCGAGTAATAAGTGGAACAATTTATTCTTATGATGTTTTTTGATGAAATCAAAATTGACAGAGTTATGTCATTTTCAAAATTCAAAAATATAAACAAAAATGAAAATTTTTAGCCAAACAACGGATGATATGAAAAAAAGGTTACAAAATAAAAAATGTTAGATCTTGGAAGCCCTACAAGATGGTCTTCACAACTTTTTGAATTTTTCAAAAAAATCGAAAAATCAAATTTCGAACATTTTTGAGACCATCTCTTTCAAGACGCGAAAATCGTAAGCACAGCTTTTTGTAGCGAGTAATAAGTGAAAAAACTTATCCTTATGATTTTTTTTTTTTGAATAATCAAAATTGTCAGAGTTGCGGAATTTTCGAAATTCAAAAATATAAACGAAAATGAGAATTTTTAGCCAAACAACGGAAGATATGAAAAAAAGCTTGAAGAAAACAAAATTTCTTGTTGGAGCCCTCCAGGATGATCTTTACATCTTTTCGAGTTTTCTGAAAAAATCGAAAATTTAAAGTTTGGTCGCACAAAAAATAATTAAAAATAGAAAGATTCATTTTTGGTCAAACTATGTAAGGTACGGGAAAATATAAATGAACTAAAATTGTGCACCAAAAAAAGATCTACAAATTTGATCAAATTAACTTTTTGATAGGACAAGTAGTTTTTACTTCATTTATAAATAAGCATATAAAAAATGAAAAAAATGAATTTTTGGACAATTTGCGCAAGCTTAGGAAAAATCAGATAGACGAAGATTCTTTACCAGGAAAATATCTTGAAATGTGCTGTCAACTTCTTGAACAGGATATGTAGTTTTCTTTTCAATCTGGAAAAATAACTATAAAAATGAAATAAAGCGTTTAAAAAAAATTACCAAGGCTAACACAGAGGATTAATAGAGAAAAGTTTTTCAACCGAAAAATATCTGTGAATTTGTTATAATTCTTCCCATTTGACTATACAACATGTGAAGAAAATTAGGCAACAAAACTTCTCCACCGTTCTGTACAAACTTAGATCGACTGCGCAGCACAAGACACGCGATGAAAGCTTTGATACATAATTGTTATCATTGCATTGGTAGAATTTTTTAATCTCTTTGCTGTCATATATAATTGCTGAAGCGTTTTCGTGAATATTTTTGTTGTTCCTCTTCTGAGCTTCTTTCTTTAATAATTACACAAATATATTATTTTGTGAAGTTTTTATGCACAGCATGTTCAGTTTAACACGTATTTCCGATAAGAAAAAAAGACGTTTTTGTAAATTTCATTCAGAAATCTCAATATTAGGTGAATCGAGTTCGAAATTCACCAATTTTCTTCACAAAAAGTCACAGAATGCGAATAAAATATTACTGTCCAAGCATCACCCCCATATGTCTGTTTTATAGGGTCCCAAAAAACCCCATAAGTGAAAAAATGGATTTTTCGAGTTTTTGGCGCTAATTATGATTTTTTTGCGGTTTGTTTTAAACGCAAATTGTTTCAAATACATGCCAAAAAAAGCCAAAAAAAGAAAGCATTTTTCAGAAAAGAATACATTTTCAACTAAAAGACGTCAGTTTTTAACAAAAATGGGGTCATTTATCTTTCAATAGAAAAAAATTATTCTAAACTCCGGAAGAAATTAAATTTCGAACGAAATAGTTGGAATCTTTAACAGAAATAGAGTAATTACATTTTCAAGAAAAAAACTCATTTTCAACGAAAAAAACTAATTTTCAACATAGTAGTTCAACCCTCAACAAAAACGGATAAATTATCACAATGATCAGTCGAAATTTAAACTCAAAAGATACAATTTCTACCAAGAGAGATGAAAGTGGGAAAAAAGCAAAAGACATGAATCCCTAGTAAAAAGCATTAAAATTTTTAAAAGAGTTGTATAATTTCCATCTGAAAATCATCAATTTTCAACCAAATATTGAAAAATTGGAATTGCAGTTGAAAAGAGATTCTCAGTCACAAAAAAACCAATTTTTAACGAAATAGTTAACTTTTCTACCAAAGCAGAATGATTATCAACCAAACAATTGGAACTTCAACCAACGAATAGGAAATTCTTACCAAAAAAGACCAAAACGGAACCATTTTCAACAAAAGCGTTGAATGTTCAACAAAAAAATATGGATTTCCAGAAGGAAAAGACAATTTATGATGAAGTAGATAAATTTTTGACAAAGTAACTAAATTTCAACCAAAAATACATTTTTCAGTCAAGCAGGAAATAAGTTTTTTATTTATTCAAATGAGAGCGTTATCCAATTTAATGAATTTTGTAACAAAAAAGACTCTTGACTCAAAACGAAAAATATGTCCAACTTAGCTGTTAAATCATGCCAAGAAGATGAACTTTCAATAAAGGAGGTTGTTATTTTTCAGCGAAATTATCAAGTTTTCTGCTTGAAAATTGTAATTTTTATTGGAAGAGGGAAAATAAGTATAGAGTAGTATTTTTTACCTGAAAATATTGATGTTCATTGAAAAGGCTCATTCTCAACCAAAATTATATATTTCTGATCGAAGAACTATAAATTCTCCAAGAACTATAAAACTTTTTTCACAAAAAAAGGTCTATTGAATAAAATATTTCAATTTTCTACCATGAGAATGGAATTCTCAACAAAAGAGTTGAATTTTCTACCTAAAAAAAATTCGATCAAGAAGAGAACAAATCTTACCAGAATTGCTGAATTGTAAACCAAAAAAAATGAATTGCCTACAAGAAAAAAGAAGTTTCGAACGAAACATTCGGATTTCCAACGAAACAGTGGAATTTAAAACCAAAAATGTACCCAAAAATATTTATTTCTGGCAAAAAGAGTAAACTTTCAACAAGAAAATATGAATTCCACACGAACTAGTTGAATAATCAAACCGAAGATATGAATTTATAACAAACAAAATGGAAATTCTACCGATACAGGAGTTTTTGAACAAACAATACGAATTTCCAGCAACGAATATTCAACGACGAAAGATTCTTCAGTAAAAAAGAGTCAAAATTCCAACCTTGTAATTGACTCTTCAAGCCAAAAATCGAATTTTATAGAGCACACTTGAATCTTCAAACCCAAAATATGAAATTTTAACAAGCAAGATCATTTTCAACCAAGCTGAAGGATTTTAAATTCAAATAGTTGAACTTGAAACTCATAAAGACGAATTTCGAACGATGAGTTAATTTCAAACCAAAATGGATGACATCTCCACTAAATTTGAATGAAATTCATAACAAAAAAATTCAAATTTCAATAAAACAAGATGAATTCTCAACTAAAAATATAATAGTAGACTTTCGGTGGGATTGGGAAACTTTTTTAGGAAAGGCCACACTGACTAAAAGACCCGAACAGTTCGGGACCGGAATTTTTCGGTTCTTTTATTCTAATCTGGGACTAAATAAAGCCTTCAAAGAATACAAGATCATAGATTTTAGTTCATAGGGCCTCAAAGGGCCCTGACTAGAACTCACTACTATCAGCGAGAGAATTTGAGTCATGTGTCCTTCAGCCCCAAAAAATGATAGCCCAAAAAGTAAGTAGCCATTACGAAACTTGAAAATTGTTCTACGTGAATGGGCTCGGAACTGGTGATCCAGAATTTTGATTCTGCTTTGCAGGCCGAGGGAAATTTTAAAAGTCAGGATTTTTGGACACAATTAACAAGAGTCAAGTTCAGAGCACTACTTTTCATTGAAAACGGGATGGTAAAGAATCTTAAAAATTGATAGATGTTCTTGAAACATTCGCTAATGAATTGTTGCAGACAAATTGAAAAAAATATTGTTTTACTGTTCTAATAAAGGTATTGAAGTTAATTCAAACTCCAAACTGTACAAGCTCCGTAATTATTTCCAGTTTTCGAAGGATAAATACAATTTCTTTTTTTCTTTGTGCAAATTGTTTGCGCTATTTTAAGACGGTTTTATGTATGGGAAAGAAAGTATTGGAAACCAGCGGGCTGCCCTTCTCCTGAAGGGTCTTCAGAAGCAGGGTGGCGATTCGGCGGACGATTTCAAATTCCCGGTCATTTCCCGGTTCTCCACGGTCAAGCTTTTTAATTTTCCCGGTCAACTAGAAGTAACATATTTATATTTGTCGCAAAACGCAAACATTGATTTTTACTCATGACAAACATTCTAAACATTCTAAACATTCTTTAACACAACAGATCAAACATTGCAAAATAAATCAATTTTTAAAAAGATACTCAAATTTTCAGCAAAAAATATCATTTCTTTACGTAAATTGGAACATGTAAACTCATAACTAGGAAAAATCAATTCACGATAACAAAAAAAAAGGATTTACAACTATTAGTTCACTTCTCAATTCAGAAGATGAATATTCAAATTGAAAGATAAATATTCATCTAGAGCACTACAATTTTCAACCATGAAGGTGAATTTTAGAACAAGAAAATTAATTTCAAAATGGAAAGAATTATTTTTTAAGAAAAAATATAATGTTTCAACGGAATAGTCGAATTGCGAACTCGGAAAATTCGCAACGAAACATGGAGCAGTAACATTTTTAGTTAAAAAAAACGATTTCCAACCAAGCAAAAGAGTTTTATACTAAAACGAAGAAACTTCAACTGAAGGAGTTGAGTTTTAAACAGATAAATTAACTTTTACTGCAAAAGATAAATTGTCAACGAAAATTTGAATACTCCGATTTTAAAATGAAAAAAATGTATGCTTAACTAAACAAATGAATTTTTGACTGATAATATGGAATTTTCATTAAGAATAAGTTAAATTTTCAGATAAAAAAATTACTCATGACAAAAACAAACTAACTTTGATCAAGAAAACTAACTTTCAACAAAAAAACTATTTTTCAACGAACAAAAAAAACTAACTGTCGAACAGATTACTACATTTTTACACAAAATGATGAAGAATCAAATGAAATTGTAAATATTTAACTGAAGTACTTGAATTTTAAACCAGAAATACTAATTTTTAACTGAAATGATGATTAGTTAACTAGAATAGTTCAATTTCTTATAAAAAATAAATTTACATCCAAAAAATACAATTTTTCAACAAAATAGTTGAAATTTGAACTGAAAAAATTAAATTTTCAAACAAAGATGGAATAGTGACATTTTTGGATCAAAAAATTAATTATAAGCCAAACTTAAGAGTTTTCAACTAGATTAATGTTCGACTTAAATAAAAAATGTTTAAACTTATAACTTGAACTGTTAACCGTAAAGAAGAATTTCTGAGGAAGAATATTAACTTCCGCAGAAAACGATAATCTTCTACCAAAGAACCGACTTTTCAACAAAATATGCAGAGTTTCAACGAAATAATTAAATTTTCAATTCAAAAAGACAAATTTTTACCGAAATTTCGAATTTCAAACTAGAAAAGATCAATTTTCCAGAAAAATGTATTTTAAGCAAAAAGATTAATTTTTGAGCATAAAGATTAATTTTCTACAAAAAAGGCAATGTTTCCACGAAGTACATAAATCGTCAAAGGAATAGTTTGATTCTCAAATTCAAAAATCACTGTTCAACTAAATACTTGAGTTTTCATTAAGAAAAGATGAATTGATTTGTAACAAAGTAGTAACAATTTCAACCAGAGATTAATTTCGAATCGAAATAATGCAACTTCAACATGAGAATTTACCTCTCAACAAACAAGTTTAAATTTCAAACAAGCAGTTGATCTTCTAATCAGAAAAGCATGAATTTGCAATGAAAAATTTAAACAAGTTTTTTATCTTAATTCAGAAATATTCCTTCTTCGAAATACTACTTCTACCCTGAAGACTGCTTGTGACGAATTTTAAATTGGAGGAACGATTTTTTTTTAATCCTCTCTTCTACATCTGAATTATAATACATTAATCTGAATAGTTCACTGAAACTCCCTGCCCTAAAATAAAAACTATTATTATTCTCTGCAATTCCCTGTCCCAAGTCAAATAAATGAGGAAAGCAGATAAAACGTGATAAATACATTTCTTTTGAAAGAATTTAGATAATAATTTTTTCTGTATGTTTCGGCTATCATCAATTCGATTATCAGATTTAGATCAGCTAAAAAAATCTCACAGAGCAAAAAATTTGCGAAACGTTTTTCTTATAATGGAAAAAAAATAAAAATCCTTCCTCTCATGAACTATAGATGCATTTAAATATTTCGAGAATCAGATTAAAGGAACGTTACATTTTTTAAATTAAACGATAATATATCTTTTTGATTCATAAAAAGAAAGCGGTTTTCCCGGCCACTAAAATTTCCGGTCATTTCCCTGTTTCCCGGTCAAGTCGCCACCCTGAGAAGCACATGTTACGGAATAGGGATAACGATCTTCGAGAAAAACTGCAAAATATCTTCAATATTTTTTTCATTTGTCTACGACAATTTATCCATGAATGTTTGAACAAACTCCATGAATTTCCTCAGGTTTTTCCCATCTCGATCTCATCTTTAATAATAAGAAGTGCCCTGGACTTGACTTTTGGTAATTTGGTTCGAAAATCCATAATTCTTATTACTGTTTTTGGTCTGCCGAGCACAACAAAAGCGAACAATTTCAAACTTCCAAGCCACATGACTCGAATTTTCTCGTCAATAGTAGTACAGTTACTCTAGTAAGTATCTGATTATTTCCCTCATTCCAAATAGGGACAAATGGGTCAATTATTTATACGTCGGCAATTATAAAGTTAGGTACATTCAGTAGATACATAAAATTTGAATACAGATGTTTCAAATTCACTGTCAATCCGAAAGTTAGGTCAACGTTTTAACGAAAGTCTTTCATATGTTTTCTAAAAGAAGAGTCACGCTCGTTTTGAATCGGCATCAGCATATACTTTAGAATCAAATAGAGGTCTTGAAGCATCTCCAGATGAAAAAACTCTTTTTATTCGGTAGTTTGCCTTCACTGCGAGAACCTGTCTCTGAATAATACAATTTTATGTCATCGTCTACTGTGGACAGCAAGTTTCACACGCCTTATCGTTACCAGGTGTGTACAAAAGGAAATCTGTTTTGCTTGGCACCTCAACTGAAACGAGAGGGATGAATGAAGGTTGCATGACTCGAGAGATTCCGCGTGTGAAGAATAGACTGAGAACTCAGCCGACATGCCAAGATCATCAGGAAAGATGATCCCTAACAGGGGACAAAGAGACAACTCCCTCAGTCTGAATTTGAAAACTGGCAGAAAAAGCGAGGGAGTTGTTTGTACATGACTGTGTACCTGTTTCTCAAGGTCTCAAAGTAACAGTTCGTCGAGGATGTAAATTGCTGTTAGTTTACTATCTCTGTTTGATGTTTTTCTTAGAGATTCTAGCTCTTGACTCCCTGGTAAATATTGAAGGCTTCCGGTCTTTGCCACTGAGTTAGCAGTTTTCACCGGAGAATCCTGAACTAGACGAAACTTTTTAAGAGCCGAAAACAAGGTTTAGCATATATGCAAATGCATCTTGATAAATGAGGTAGTTTATTTTAGACCAGAGGTGTATTTTGTTGTTGTTCTGAAAACATTTTTAGTTGAGTTTTCAATAGTGCTCTGAACTCGACCAATGAAAGGCTTATTCAACAATTAAGGCAGTTCAGAAGCAGTTTCCTATATAAGCCTGTACTTAAGGTCTTTCGCTTACACTAATGAATTGTTTGTTGTAATATTTGTCCCACCTCATCTTTAGACCCTAATGGAGGCTCGAATAGACTTTTTTCCGAATGTTGCGTTGTTGTTTGTTTTTGTTTGAATTTAAAATCAAGTAATTCTTACACCTGAAAATCGGCACCGCCTTGCATGCTGAATAGCGGTCATTGGCATGCACTGCCATGCCGGCCTCGAGTATCCTCGACAAATGCAACGGGTAACGTATATGTCGACCCTGAACCGTTGGTAATGAAAATTTCGTAGCTGGGTGTATTACCACGTTTCGTATTATTGGAAATTTTGAAATGTATTTTCGGCGCTAGCACTGCGATGGGTAAAGTAAATGCGTCAAGATATATTTCGTTTACAATAAAATATTTGAAAATTCCACCAGGAAAACGGCGACCATTGAAACGAAAAATATGGATTTTTAATAATTGAAAAGCAAACAGTTCAATTTTCAACTGAATGGATGAATATGAAAAAGACAGTTGCATTTTCAATCGAGTCGTTGAACTTTGGAGTCAGAGATGGTAATTTTTTAAATGGTCTTTGGATTTTTAGTCCATTTTGTATTAAATAGTTACAGTTTTCACGAAAAATATTAGACTTGATATTTCATCCGACGCAACATCCGAAATCTAAAATAAAAATCCATTTAATCAAACTATAGAGAGATGAATCGTCCAAGAAAAATATGGTTGTTGTTATTTCAAACAAAATAATGTTTTGATATTGAATCAGGCACAGTTGAATTCTTTTAGAAAAGGAACATTCTTAACATAATAACTGACCCCTTCACCAAAAAGATTTATTTTTAACCAAACTTTTGAATTAAAGAATACTACTTAAACAAAAATAATAGAAATTTCAACCAAACAGTACAACTTTCTACCAAAATAGTTTATTTCAACAAAAAAACATGAATTTCCTGTATAATACGAAATAGTTAAATTTGCAACTGGAATCAAATTTAACTTGCGCCCAAGTATTCACATTTTCGATTGGGAAGATTAGTTTAGAACAGAACAAGAGAAGAATTTCTAACAAAAATAAGTATTTTTAATTTTATTATTCTTATTCTTTGATTTTCAATTTGATTATTTTGAATAAAAAATGACACTAAACTTCCAATCATTAGTGGAGTAGTTGATATTTTGTACATATATTCTATTATTTCGGTTGAAAATAGAAATGTTTTCGATGAAATATGCCTTTTTGTCTTGGAAATTCATAACAATATGGTTGCGATTCGTTTAATTCCTTAGGTGGATAATCTTATCTGGTTGAAGATGCAACTCTTTAGCGGAAAAATCGGCCATTTTAGTTTCAAAATTAGTTTTTTTTTAATTCAAAAAATTGGTTAAAAATTAATCTTTTTGGTAAAGGGGTCAATTATTATGTTGAAAATGTCCCTTTTCTTTTCTGAAATAGAAAAAAAAGAATCAGTCAAGAGAAAAGTCTTATGATTTTGAGAACAAATATCTTGAAGTTTTCTAAAAATTGATCAATTTCCTGGAAGCGCTGCCGCTCATTTATTTAACCCATCGCAGTGCTAGCGCCGAAAATACATTTTAAAATTTCCAACAATACGAATCGTGGTGATACGCCCAGTTACGAAATTTTCATAAGCAACGTTCAGGGTCGACATAGACGTTACCCGTTGCATTTGTCAAGGATACTCGAGGCCGGCCTGGCAGTGCACGCCAATGACCGTTATTCAGCATGTAAGACGGTGCCGATTTTCAGGCGCAAGAATTACTTGATTTTAATTCCAAACAAATACAAACAACAACTCAATATTCGGAGAAAAGAAGTTTATACGAGCCTCCATTAGGGTGTAAAGATGAGGTGGGACAAATATTACAACAAAGAATTCATCAGTGTAAGAGAATTATGGCTTTAGCGAAAGCCTTTCCTTAACGAAGCACCTTAAGCTTTAGTTATAGTTCAGGAAAAATATATTATAATTTTCAGATGCTTTCACTTTAATATCCCAGGAATGGAGAAATTCTTTCGATTTATCGATTGATAATCAAATTTGCTGTCTCTATTGGTCCTGACAATTTGAATATTAAGACAATATGAGAGAAGTAAATACAAACAACTGATAAGAAAACTTATTTTTTCGCTCATACAATACAATGACATAAATCTATATGCTTCGAATAGAAATTAATATTCTAATTATTCGTGTTCGAGTGTAACGCTCTTGGCCTGCTTGACTCTTATATCTTCCCTTTCTCACAAGACAGTGAAGAAGTGTGCGTGCACAATGATACGAGCCATTAGTGTTCTGTTCTGTATGAAATCTCTGGATCAGGGGAATGTCTCTATTCCAAGGAACTTGTACAGTGCTTAAAAATCCAAAATTTATTGCTCTAGTCGAGTAATATTCTATTTGAAATGTCGGGTCGAGCGACTAATTTACTCCCTTTCCTATCCTCCTGCATCAGTGAACTTTTAAGGCTTTTTATGCCTCACTTATCCATGTTTGGTCCCTCGAGAATGGATTGAAGCTTTTTTGGGCACCTGAATAATTGATCTTGTGATGCAGTATCATGTGACCAGAGTTTTTGCTGAACTATGTGAACTCATGCTGGTGCGTGACAATACTTCTGTCACAATCCGTTTGTGTTTTTATTTCTGACTTTTCAAATTGAAGTTGTGCGCTCACTTGTCTCTCTTTTATTTTGAATGTGGTCAACGCTCTGATCAACACTCTTTCAAACTTTATTTATCGAATCAGTGCAATGTGTCTCTTCTTTGAACTGCCTGTCGTATACTAAGCGTCGTCGTACACTATAAAAAGCACAAGTTTTAATTTTTGAAACATATATTCTCATCCATAATATAATGCTGCATCTAGAAAATTTCAGAATAATTGGAACATAAATTCACCAACAGTCGATGTTTGAATTCCATAGCGTGACCAATTTTTCCCCGCGTACACTATGATAAGGCCTCTATCTTAGCGTTGAGTGGGAGTATGCCCTACACCCAGTTAAGATTATGTAATTGAAAACGCGATGAATATGAGAAATAGTGATCTATAATAAACACCATCATCATCTCATGGCTCAAAAGAAAAATCATTTGGATCCAAGAACCATAACAAAGGGCTGCATGCTCATGGCGCTTGGACCAAGGAAGGCAATTGCCCAATATATTCAAAAATTCATAAAGCAATACTGAACAGTGACGAGACTCGGTCTAGGAGAATCAATTGTGCTACCATTGCTCATGTACGCACCTGCTACCATCTTTCTTTTCTGCCAGAAGATATTAAAATTGTCCAAGTCAACATCATACAATGTTACATTACTGTAATAATATGAATCCATCTGCTCCACCTCCCACTACTGTTAATAATGCTGTGATTGATTCTTTAAATACAATTGCTGCTGCCAATATTATTCCTGCATTTTCTGCTCCAAACGATCCTGTTGCATCCACTGGTACTCAAGGTCAACTCACTCCGTCGAACTTGCTCTAATTTATGACCAGGTGAAACCGTAGTTCTAGCTACGGCCCTCACCTCTGTGGAATCTTAAGATGAAAGTCAGCACCTTATTCTTATTTTATTGGACCGAAGGGCCAAAACCTTTCTTATTTCAGCATCCTGGGTTCAGAGACTAAGATTGTGGCTACATTGTACTATCGTCACAGTTAATGGATAGTACGCGCTGTCATCTTATCTATAATTACTTCCCCTATACCACCAAGTACAATCTCTGTGTAGACTGGTCACAACTACAAGGTCTTGAGTAAGCAGATCCAAGTCTCGATAAAGTTAGCATATTCGAGATGATACTGGAGGCTGAAATTTATATGCAGGTCAGTACGAAAGGGTGCAATGGATACTCCTACATCTCAGAAAACTTCTCTTCGTTCGATCCTGTCTGGGTTCTTCCCTGATAAGAGAAGCTCGATTCCTCGTAGGGTTGAGGGCCTGCAATGTTCAGTCGACATGGTACTGCCGGAATTTGTTCCACGGCTTGTTATTCAGGAGGATATTCCACCACAAATAAACAAGATCAGCCTACATCAAGAGAAGTGCAAAAACTCTACCTCGCTACCTATCAACCTTCAAAGGATGTTCGCTACGTCGTTTGCCTTCCTATCAACGATCGGTCTATCGAATTGGGTGCGTTTCAATTTGCTGCTTATCGGATGTTGATGATCATAGAAAGGCGATTTCGTCAGGACCCTGAGTTACACCAAGTGTATGCTCGAGGCAAACAAGCATATGCTACTCTGGTGAAATGGAATTGGTCACGAATTCCTAGGATCTTGAAACAAAACGAGGCTATTTTATTACGCACCACTGAAAGAAAATAATTTGCCTACCAAGTTGAGGACTGTCTTCAATGCATCATTAAAGACTGAAAAGGGAGTATCTCCGAACGATCTTCTACATACCGGGCCAAAATTACATACCGAGCTTGCCGATGTACAGGATCGTCTTCACATAGAGAAGTTTATACGTTCTTTCAATTAGATCAAGAGCCAATTTTCAGAACTCTATGAATTCTAAGGCAACATGGTTCTGACTGCTTTAGGTTCCAGGTTGACTTACCAACGGAGATGGGTGCAGTAACGAAGCAAAGTGACTAGATCCAGTGTCCGTCACCGCAAAGATGTTTATGCAGAGTTTGTGATAACTCAAGGTCAACTGAGATTAGCCACTTCCAGCGTAACACATCCAAACTTGGAACCAACATTGGGGTGATATGATGAACACCTATACCTTCCTTATATCTAGATAGATCGGTTACACGTCTGACATCGTGGGCTTCAAGCTGCGTGGATTCGCGAACGCTTTACAGAAAGCTGTTGGAGCTGAGGTTTCCTTGAGAGTTATGACGTCTTTTGATGATATTTACGTCTTGCTGGTTATGCCCAAGACCAAGGTGACACGACTTGGAGAGACCAGCGTACCACGCTTAGAATTGTGTGCTGCCGGTACTCATTGGTTATCTGTCATCTTTTGTCTGATTCTGCCGATACTGTGGATTGGATCAGGAGTCATCCGTCTGTAATCATCTTGTCTGTAAACGCATCATCTATGATGGAAAGACCCAGAATGTTCATCAAAACCTTTGACTTCTCGGCCTCTGACCACAGAAATGGTTGACCCTATTACTGATCTCAAGGAGAGAGTTGTTATACATACTGTTGCGTTACATCAGAATCCACATTGGCCTTTACTGAGTCGATACTTAATTTCGCCGAAAACGCTTCGGAAGGGAAGAAGAGCGACCTAACAATCTGTAAGGCCATATCTGCTTCTTCAGAACAGGCGCGATTACGCTTCATCGGGTATGTGCAGAAAAAGCACTATCCCTATGAGATGAAAGAGTTACGCAAGGGACTTCCAGTTATTCGAGGAAGTGTACTGATAGTCCTGCTTCCATTCTCTGGATTCGGATGGATTGATTTGACTCGAAGGAGGTTTGAAGACCGTTGTATTGGATTACGATGGAAGATGTTCTCATGCACTTCTGGAGGAGTCAGTTTCTACCATGCTTATATTATCTGAAATGGGCATCAGGCTATAGTCCATGGTGTAGCGTATCTCACATTGTCCTACCTATGTAGGAAATACTGGGTTCTCACGAGACGCGCTGCCGCGAAGAATGTGCTAAGTCGATGCGTTACTTGCTCTCGATATCGTGGAACTACTTGCACAACGGTGATGAGTCACTTGCCTACTCATCAAGTTACTCTAACTGCAAGACTATTTGCTGTCAGCGGGTTGGACGATGCTGGACCGATCTGGATATGCAACAAAAAAGGAAGAGCCTACAACATCTACAAAGGCTGTATCGTGATCTTTGCTTGCTTTGCTAGTAGAGCTGTCCACTTGGAAGCCGTCACCAGCTGTGATTCTGATGGATTCATACCAGCTTCACCAACTCCGTGCGCTCTTTCAACAGGCATCCGTCGAAGCCAATATTATCACTAGATATTCGTCTGATTATGGTACCGAATAAGAATTAAATTCACCGATTATGCCGCATTTCGGAAGATTGTGGGAAGCCGCAGTTCACTTTGTCAAACCTCACACAGATACCACATTGAAGTAGGAGGAGATTTCCACTTTTCTAACGCAAGTCGAAGCCTATCTCAACTCTCGACCCCTTCACGCGCTTGCTGGGAAATAACATGATCTGGTAGCATTGACACTCTTATATTTTGTGAACTTTTTGTACATCTCATTTTGCGTCATATATTCGACCGCTAAGATAACTTTTTCTCTGGCTATTTTTTTAGAAGTTTCAAAATAGTTATGATCCCGAGAAATCCTGTAACATATTACACGGAAAAATTTAGATTGATTCCTCAATTTTCGAAATCCGTTGAGAAATGTTCCATATTTTCCCATCTATTTCTTGGGATATTTTTTTTTTTAATTAAGGCTGCATTGTTTGGATATTGCTAAAACGAATGTACAGTTATATCCTTCATACCCCATACCCGCGTCCATTCAAATTATTCTCATTCACGGCTATGCGATTATAGAGTCTTACATCTTGCCGATCGGGCAACTATCCGAAGATGCTCAGGAAGCTCGGGATAAAGACATCAGACGCTGTCGTAAAGATTTTTTGCAAAATTTTTCTGGAGTAAGAACAATGGACGATGTCTTTGAACGACTCCTGGCATATTCGGATCCACTGATTTCCAATTAGCAACAGCTCAAACCAAAGAAAATGCAGCCTTTGCCACTTCGAGTCGTAGAACTCTTACTTCCGTTAGATGAATACGAACCCAGTACTGTAGAACTTGCCACTTCTGCAGAGATTGATTACGATTTCCTTTAGTAGAATGTAAGTTTCTGTCCGATGCGTTAAGAAACTAAGCTTCATACCAACATGAACATGTCTAAATTCAATTCTGTAACCTCAAAATCTTCTTTTTTACAATTCCAGGTTGATTTTCCTACTTTAGGAAAAATAAATAAAGTCTTCCAAATCGAGTATTTAGAATTTCAGGCGGATCTTCAAGTTTTCAGAAAAGAGTGACGGCCATTTTGGATCCACTATTTTGAGGGTTACAAGTCTAATATCAAGTTTGAATCCAGCGAGCACGAAAACCTCCGTACACGTAATTTTGTACGGATCCGTTCAGTTTTTTGAAAAAGTGGGGGCCAGTTTGGATCCACCATTTTGAATTTTACAAATCTGATATCAAATTCGAATTCAGGGAGCACGAAGACCTCCGTACACGTGATTTTGTGCGAATCCTTTCAGTTTTTCTAAAGAGTGGCGGCCATTTTTGGATACGCCATTTTTATTTTTACGAATCTGATATCAAATTCAAATTCAGCGAGCACAAAAACCCCCGGGTATCAAGTTTCAAGCAAATCGACCCACATCTCTATTTATGGTCAGCTTTTCAGGCCCTTTGAACTACTGTGCAGCGCCAAGAGACGTACAGGAGACCTGTCAGGCGCTGCAATCAGCACTCGAGTATATCTGCTGTAAATCAGTCGGTATATACGTACGCTGATTTTTGCGTGCACATGAAAAAGGACTTTTGGAATCGTTGGTTTGCTGAGTATCTCAAAGAACTCCAGATATGGCGAAAATGGCAGAGACCAGTATCAGTACTCTGCAAAGGTCAGAAGCCTTGTGCTGCTCACACATGGGGCTATGCCCCCCTCCCACCTCAATGATCAGGCTTTTGGTAGAGGAATCGCAATATACCCAAGATCGGACAGTCATGGTCGTTCGTCAAAGTGAGGACTGCTACGACAACGTCGAAGAGACTGATTGTTATAATCTGTCTCTTGTCAGTAAAAACTGCAGATTCGACATAGAAATAAAATCAAGGATCACAGTGCTTCTTGACGCCCTATTTCGGGTTAGGCGGCAAGTTCTATTAATCTCATTCGTGGAGGCTCAACGATGGCGGGCGGAATGTTCCGGTTGGAAATCCGGACATAGCTCTACTCCAGTAATATTCAATCCAAAATATGGCATCAACCCAACTAATTTACTCCTGTGCTCATCACGAGCACAGAATTATTGGCAGGTCTATTTCGACATTTGCCGTGGGCTTGCACCGTAGAGTAGAAGAGCCATATTAAGTGACTCTCATTCCTATGTAAAAAAAACCTGAACTTCATTCACAGAAAATCTTTTAGTGAAGGATAATTTTTCCATTCTCACTCACTTTCACAAGAAACAAAACAATAATGTTCGTCTCCTGTTGGATAAAAGAAAAATATCTTGTTATTCACCTTCCTTCCAAGCACTATAGCTAATAACATTTCGATTCCGAGAACAAGAGACACTTAAAACTCATTCTTCTACGTTCTTGATTCCAGCTACTGCTATTTCTGCTCTATAAAAATAAAAATCAAACTGGGTTTCGCGCAAGCAAACATGGCACTTATCATTAGCGATCATAAGCTACTAATGCACGTTAGTGCGCTATAATAATATAGTCGCGGATCATTTAGGAACTTCGACCATTCATGAGAGTAGAAACTGCACCAATGTGCATACGCCGTTATGCTAGAGTGTATTTCATGCGAAACATTTACGAGCAAAAACTCATCTGGAGCCATTACGGAAACCGCCATTTTTATGGGACTAAGTTCGTTTGCATAGCTGATTACGAAAGCATACATCAGCCTGCAAACCCACATCAATGTATATAAACGACGGGGTGGGTTTTACAACGGTGGCCACTGGCCAATCATTAAAAAAAAAAAAATTTTCCCTAGGTCCTATCGAGATTATTTCAAAGTTCTTATATGAATTAATCAGGGATAGCTTTAGTGAAATGGCACCTCCAGGCCAATATACTACCCCGCCTACTTTCTGATTCTATTTAAGAAGTCAATAGTATTGTTCATTGAAAGAGAATAAACATTTAAATTAGTGAACTGATTAATTTCAATTACCCTGCTCCTTTCTAATTTATTCTCCTGATTCGCATTGCAGGGTGGCGATTCGGCAGACGATTCCCAATTCCCGGTCATTTCCCGGGTTTTCACGGTGGATTTTTTCAATTTTCCCGGTAAACTTGAATTAACCTATTTATATTTATCGCAAAACGCTAACATTTATTTTTATTCGAATTTAAACATCCTTTAACACTACAGATAAAACATTGAAAAATATGAGAATACCCTCATTTTCAACAAAAAATATCATTTTTTCACAGGATTTGGAACGATAATGAAAAAACAACGGACTTCCGACAAAATAGTCCATTTTTCAACCAATGTGATGAATTTTCAAATAACATGAATCTTCTATCAGAACAGTTGGATTTCAAAACAAGAAGAAGAATTTTCAACTAAAAAGATAAATATTTAACTGCGGAGCACTTTAATTCCCAACCATGAATAAAGGTGAATCTTTGAACAAGAAGATCAATTTCCACATAAGAAGAATCATTTTCTAAGAAAAACATTATGTTTGAACAAAATATTCGAATTTCAAAGTCAAAAAATTATTATTTCAAGCCAAAAATGGAACAGTAACATTTTTAGTTTGAAACCCCAATTTTAAAACAAGCATAAGTGTTTTGTACTTAGAAAAGAATCTTTAACTGAAGGAGTTGAGTTTTTAAACAGATAAATTAACTTTTACTGACTATTAGATTATTACATTTTTACAATAAATGATGGAGAATCAAATGAAATTGTAAATCTTAAACTGAAGTAGTTGAAGTTCTAACTGAAATGAGGAACATTCCACTAGAATAGTTTCAACGAAATAATTGAATGTTCAATTCAAGAAGACAAATTCTCACCGAAATGTCGAATTTTGAACTAGAAGAGGTCAATTTTTCATGAAAATGAAACAGTTAAATTTTTAGTTGAAGTAATTGATTGTTAACCAAAACTGATGAATTTCCAGGTATGATGGTGGATCTTCAAATGAACAGATGATTTTTAATCAATACGATAAATTTTGAACCATAAAGATTAATTTTCTACAAGAAAAGACAAATTTTCCACGAAGTGCATAAATTCTCAAAGAAATAGTTTCATTTTCAATATTCAAAATCAATGTTCAAATAAATACTTAAATTTCCACCAAAAAAAGATGAATAGATTTTTAACAAAGTAGTTACGATTTCAACCAGAGGTGAATTTTGAATTGAAATAATGCAACTTGGGCAAGAAAATTTGATTTTTAACAAAGAAGTTTAAATTTCAAACAATTGATTGATTTTTAACTCAAAAATGATTAATTTGCAATGAACAATGTAAACAAGCTTCCTATCATATTCCAGAAATATTCCATCTTCGGAAAACTACTTCTACTCTAAAGACTGCTTGAAGAACTTTCTTTATTTAAAATTCAGAAGAGGGGACTTTTAAATTGTGACAAATTTTGAATTGAAGGAACGAACGTTGGAACGATGTTCCAAATGAAATTTTACTTCTCCACTGAAACTCCCTGTCGTAAAATAAAAACTATAAAAATTTTCTGAAATTTCCTATCATCAATCAGATTATCAAATTTGAGTCAGCTAAAAAAATTTCACAGAGCAATAAATTTGCAAAACGTTTTCTTATAATAGAAAAAAAAATTCATTCAAGTTAACTTGAATTTTATGCACAACGTTTGCTCCAATTCCGTCAAAATTCATTCCAAAAGAATCTAGAGCTCAAAATTCTCTAGCATTTCTCATCTCATATCTTTTGTATACTGTCAACTAAATTCTAGAGGAACCATAAGAGCTGATTTTTATAATTTTTTTTTTAAACCAACTATTTTTCAACAAAATAGATCCATTTTTCACCAAGCATCATTTATAAAGAAAAACATAAAATTTCTTCAAAGAATTTGCATTTTTTCTTACTAAGAAAGATGAATTTATACTAATAGAGTAAAACTCTCAACAATATGAGCGTGGTTTAATTTTTAACCGAACCTAATTCTTGTGTCAAGAAATAGGAGATTTTTTTCTTTCAACTATATGATTTCTGAATCCTCAACGAAAACAAAATATTTCATAAACCAAAAAAAGAAATTTTTAACGAAAAAGTTGGTTCATTAACTAACAAACATGAGTATTCAACCAAAAAATAGAAGATTTTGATTCTTGGGTAAAAAAATCAATTTTCAACAAGTACAAACTACAAAATAGTTTCATTTTCAACAAAGAAATGAATTTTGAACTATAATCGTGAATCTTAAACAAATAAAAGTAAATTTTTCACAAGTGAGTGCAATTTTCAACCAAGTAATTATAGTCGTTTTCCAAAAAAATATCTTGACGCAAAGTGTAATACTTGCTATCTATTCGAAATAAGATTTCAATTTTCAATCTTAAACTTATAAAATCAAAATCCATCTTAAATTTATAAAAAAAAGATGAGGATGAATTTTCAAAGTCAAATTCTCATTCTCAACAGATTATAAATTTGAATGTTTTGTTGAAAATTTGTTCCCTTTGATAGAAAATCAATCATCTAGGTTGAAAATTCATATTTTTATTAGAAATCTCACTACTTGGTAGGAAGTTCAACTGGTTTGTTAAGAATCGTTTTTTTTTATTTTTGAAAATTCATAATTTTAGATGAGAATTGATCCCTTCGGCGGAAAATCTGAATATTTTGTTGAAAATCCTTTTTTTGTTGTTGGAGATTCATCATTTCAGTAGCGGATTCTTTTTTTTTCGTTGAAAACTTGATTTGGTAAAAATGATCGTTCGTTGGTTGGAGATTCGTTATTTCAGTGAAAAATGTAATAAGTTCATTGAAAATTCACTTATTTTAAAAAAATTTGATTTTTCTGTTTGAAAATAAATCATTCTGGTTAGAAATTCAATTAGTTGGTTGAGTGTTGAGCTACTGTTTTGAAGAATAATTTTTTCGTTCAAAGGTTCATCATAATAGCAGAAAATCAATCTGTTTGGAAACACCCGAATATTTTGTAAAAAACTCTCTTTTCTCTTGTGGCAAATAATCGTCTTAGTTGCAAATTAATTGTTCGTTCGTTTTGAAAATCAACTAAAAATTCGAAAATGTTGGGCTCTTCTGTAAGAAGTTCACTTTTCTGCTGAAGTTTCATCATTTAGGTTGGAAATTTATCTCTTTAGTACTACCGATTTTAATCGATTCCAAGCGCACTTCGATTTTTCACGAAAAGATAAAAAAAAAGTTGCAAGTGACAATTTTCTTCGCTATATTTGTTGACACAGGAGTGCAATAAAAAAACATTTAAAAATCAGCTCATATGATTCTTTTCGGCATTCAGTTGAGAGTATGTCCAAAAAAAGAGATCAAATTTGATAAAGAATCCTGGGCTCTATAGTTTTTTCTGAAACGAATTTTGACGTTGTTTTGTCCCGATTCATAATCAGTTGAATGTATAGCCTATGATTTTAGTCAATATTCCCTGTCTCATTTTCCTCTAGAGTTTGTCGTACTTTAGTAAGTTTGTTAGCAGAAGAGAAGTTCGAATTTAAGAGGCAAAGGGCAAGGGAGAAAAGGAGTCACAAACGGCAATCACGAAACTCAGTGCTAACCCAATCAACCACCCTCCTTTGAGCTTCTCGAGCCAGCCCTTTGCTAGACTTCCCAACGCCTTTTCGTGATTTGTATTCTTTTCTGGATTTGGAAGTTTCTTGAAAACTCTGTTATTCCGAATGTTTTCTCTTATCTAAGCACAGTCATATTTTTATTAAATAAATGGGAGATTACCATAAGTTCCGAGCCAGTGTATGTTTCAATGTTAAATTTACGACATTCGCTCCAAGCAGATGCTATCAATTCAAACTTATTTTACTATCGGATTCGAATTCATAGCAAACCTTCCGAGATGGAATAAGTAATGATTGTTTCAATGAATATTACTACTTATCACTTAGTTTATTCAAAAAGTTGCTTAATTCAGGTTCATGTTTTCACAGGCCTTGAATACGTGAAAGGTGTATATTCTTCTTTTGTTATTCGGGCGACTACAAATGTTTGCATTAACAGGTATATGGAAATAGAGAGAACCAATAATTGTAGCCAGTATTGAGGCTTCCAATCTTTCACGTTCGAAATGATACAAATTGAGTTAAAGTAGATAATTTTAGAACAATTTAGGATAGGCTTTCGCCAAAGCCATAATTCTTCTACACTGATGAATTTTTTGTTGTGATATTTGTCCTACCTCATCTTTAGATCCTAATGGAGAATCGTATGGACTTCTTTTTCCAAATAGTGCGTTGTTGTTGTTTTTTTTTGTTTAAATTTAAAATCAAGCAATTCTTGCGCCTGAAAATCAGCACTGCCTTACATGCTGAATAGCGGTCATTGGCGTGCACTGCCATGTCGGCCTCGAATATCCTTGACAAATGCAACGGAAAACGTCTATGTCGACCCTGAACCGTTGATAATGAAAATTTCGTAACTACGCGTATTACCATGATTCGTATTATTGGAAATTTTTAAATGTATTTCCGGCGCTAGAACTGCGATGAGCTAAATGAATGTGTCAAGATATATTTCATTCACAATGAAATATTTGAAAGTTCGACCAAAAATAAAAAATTATCCATTACCAAAAGAGATAATATTCAATAAAAGAGTTGAGTTTTCAGGCTGGAATGACAAATGTTTCAGGAAAAAGACGACCAATGAAACGAAAAACATGGATCTTTATTAATTAAAAAGCAAACAGTTCAATTTTCAACTGAATGGATGAATATGAAAAAGACAGTTGCATTTTCAACCGAGTCGTTGAACTTTGGAGTCAGAGAAGGTGATTTTTTGAAAGGCCTTTGGATTTTTAGTCCATTTTGTATTAAATAGTTACAGTTTCCATGAAAAATAATAAAGTTGATATTTCATCCGACGCGACATCCGAAATCTAAAATAAAAATCCGTTTAATGAAACTATAGAGAGATGAATCGTCCAAGAAACATATGGTTGTTGTTATTTCAAACAAAAAAATGTTTTGATATTGAATCAGGCACAGTGGAATCCTTTCAGAAAAGGAACATTTTCTACATAATAATTGACCCTTTCACCAAAAAGATTTATTTTTAACCAAACTTTTGAATTTAAGAAAACTAATTAAACAAAAATAATAGAATTTTCAACCAAACAGTACAACTTTCTATCAAAATAGTTTATTTCAACAAAAAAACGTCAATTTTCTATATAATACGGAATAGTTGAACTTGCATCAGGAAAAAAATTTAACTTGCGCCCAAGTATTCACATTTCCGATTGGAAAGAAAAATTTAGAACAGAAGAAGAGAAGAATTTCTAACAAAAAACCAGTATTTTTAACCAAATTATTGAATAAAAAATGACAATAAACTTCCGATCATCAATGGACTAGTTGATATTTTGCATATATATTCTATTATTTTTATTGAAAGTAGAAATGCTTTCGATAAAATATGCCTTTTTGGCCTGGGAATTCATAACAATATCGTTGCGATTTGTTTTATTTTTTAGCTGGATAATCTTACCTGATTGAGGGTGCAACTCTTTAGCGGAAAAACGTCTATTTTAGTTTCAAAGTTATTTTTTTAAATTCATATGTTTGGTTAAAAATTAATCTTTTCGGCAAAGGGGTCAATTATTATGTCGAAAATGTTCCTTTTCTAATAGAATTCAACTGTGCTCAGTTCAGTATCAAAACATTTTTTTGTTTGAAATAACAACAAATATATTTTCCTGAGACGATTCATCTCTCTATAGTTCGATTAAACGGATTTTTATTTCAGATTGCGTATGTTGCGTCAGATGGAATATTAACTTTCATATTTTTCGAGGAAACTGTAACTATTTAATACAAAATGGACTGAAAATCCAAAATTCTTTCAAAGAATTACCTTTTTTGACTCCAAAGTTCAACGATGCGGTTGAGAATACAACTGTCTGATTCGAACTGTTTGCTTTTTATTCATTAAAAATTCATGTTTTGTGTTTCAATGGTCGTCTTTTTTCTGAAACATTTGTCGTTTCAGCCTGAAAACTCGTGCACGCCAATGACTGCTATTCAGCATGCAAGGTGGTGCCGACTTTCAGGCGCAAGAATTACTCGATTTTATATTTGAACAAAAACAAACAATAACGCCGTATTCGGGAAAAAGAAGTCTATACGAGCCACCATTAGGATCTAAAGATAAGGTGGGACAAATATTACAGCAAAAAATTCATCAGTGTGAGAGAATTATGGCTTTGGGGAAAGCATATCCTTGACGAAGCATCTTAACATTTTGCATCGCGTCGCGTATGGCAATGGTAGTTGAATTATGGATACTTAATTAAAAATGTATTAAAAATAAGTATAAAATACGTGTTCTGTGAAAATTTGATACCCCCCACCAGTGGCATTAATCAACGAGAAATTCACTTTTTGAAATTATGATTTCAGCTTGTGTCTTGTGGAATACGATTTGCGCCATCTCGCGCATTGATTTCTAATTGAGACAGAATTCAATTTCGATAATTTGAAAACTGAAGTACTGATTCATAAAAATGTCATCTCCAATTGTATAAGGAACTAGCTGCGCCCTGTGCCGGCGGTTTCGCCGCCGCGTAGTAAGTATCCCATTTTATTGCTGTTCTCCAGTTGAGTAGTTTACGCGTGAAAGCGTAACAAACATAGGAACAAACTTACATCAGCATTTATGATAGCAGGTCGATCAAAATTTGGCCTCAACAGTATAGAGACGATTTGTCGCTTCATTTTTTCACATGTTGTGTGGTTTTTCTACAGATCTAATCTTTTAATGTATTATCTTTTGTTTACGATTGAAACAAAAACTGCGCGTCCCATGGGAAAAATGACAAAAAAATTTATAGATCTCTTTTGGGCTAACAACTTTTCTTCATCAATCTTCTGTCTTAGCCTTCGTCATTCTTCTAGAAATTTAATGTTTATAATTATTTTCCCTGATTGAAATGAAAATTACATATCCTATTAAAAAAAGATTAATAACACATTGAAAGATATCTTTCTGGTCAAGAACTGGTGTCTATTCTTTTTCACAGAGCTTGTGCCCATTGTCCGGAAATTAAAATTTTTCATTTAAATATGGTTATTCACGAAAGGATAAAAAACTACTTGTCCTGTCAAAAACTAAATATTATCAAATTTTAGGATATTTTTTTGGGGCACAATTTGTGTTCATTTATATTTTCCCCTACCTTGCATAGTTAGACCAAAAACTGAAGCTTCCTGTTTTTCATTTCTTTTGTGGGACCAAAATTTGGATTTTTGATTTTTTCTCTTCAACTTTTTTTTTATATCTAGCATTATTCGGCTGAAAATTCTGAGCTTTGTTTAAATTTTTGAGTTTTGAAAATGCCATAACTCTCACAATTTTGTTTTCATCAAGAGAAATCATAAGGAAAAATTGATCTACTTATTACTTACTACAAAAATCCATACTAACAATTTTTAAGGCTTGACAAAACGGTCTAAAAAACTTTCAAAATGCTCCAATTTTTTGCATTTTTATCCAAAATATCTGGCTTTCGAACTTGACTTTTAGTTTCTGACGCTCAAAGAGTTCATTAAAGGCCAATCTATAAAATTAGTTTTTTCTAAAGTAATCGTGTTGAAAGACATACATACAGACAGAAACATTCGTGGAAATCTGTTTTTCAGGTTCAGAGGGTCTCAAAACATGGACATTTGATAGAAACGCGGGGGGGGGGGGCAGATTCAACACAAATCTAATACCTTCTCGATGAGAATGTAAAAATATTCATTTATACAGAATGGTATATAAATCAGAACTTCTTAATAATAATAATCTTAGAGAACCTCAGGATAAAAAACGCTTTTAGTTTTTTTATCCGATGATAGTAATAGAAACTGATTTCTTGGATTACCAGTTGTCGATAATCCAACGTACAATTTGACCGTGAGAAAAACATCCTGGACGTAAGTCTACTCCAACAGTGTTGATAGTTTGTCCCTGAGTAATCAATACATCGGATCGATGGTTACGACAGGAATCTCTAAATACGCGAGCAGTGTCCGAAACCAACATGGAAACTGAGCAGCCCAGTCAAACCGCATGCGCCGCTTTCAAGAGCACGTTGAAGCAGATGCTTCGTGCTTGCGCACTGGCAGCAGTGGACTCGGTTTACCAAGATTTCTCAAATTGATATTTTCTCCTCGTTTTTGGAAAAACGAAAATAATTAAAATGGCCTATAGCAATCCAGGGATGATCCTTGATATTGTGTCAAAGTTTTATAAATTCGGTTCATTAGTTTTAACGTTTATCCGTTACAAAGAAAAAGGTCTTTAGCTTTATATAATAGCATAGATATAGATATGGATATAGATGACCAACAGCTATTTGCATAATCAAGCAAGACATTTTGATCAAGAGACGTTTAAATAATGCGTGATCGCAGAGAGAGATCCTATGTGACAATGTGTCCAATGATCATTGCTTCCTTAGGATCCACTCTGTATGTAAACGACCGTTCAATGCAGAATATTTATATACATAGGTCGAAGGTATCAGAAACAGGTCCGAAAGAAAAAGGTCGTGTTGAAAGATGTAGGTTTCAGAAAGACCTACCAATTGACCAAGTAGATAGTGAACTACAATGATCTTATATCTGGAGTAAAAACATGTCGAGGCGATCTGCTAAAGCTGTATTCTATGTATCGAAGTTCTTGCATTGCATTAGTATGCGAATACACTTTTGAATGCCATCAAGTAATACACCTATGATTAGAGTAGTATGCCCAATTATTATCATCAGGTCGGATATAAGATTGTGCTCAAATATAAGGTTTCCTCCGTTAACTTGTTAATCTGGATATCGCTTTGGAAGCGCGATAATGCTCGCGAATGCGCCTTATAGTTGCAATATTATAAGGTGCGAGCTAATGCCGCGATACGAGCGTGGCGAGGGGTCTTAAAGCACGCCGCCTGCTATAAGTCATTTGTCGTTGAAAAAAGAGAAAAAGAATAAAGTGAGCCAGAGGAAGGGAGACGGTAAAAGGTCCAAGAGAAAGAAACTAAAAGAGCGAAGTGTCCCCGAAAATGGTGAAACCCACGCGGACCGTGATGTCGGGGTTAATATATTTTATCTACTGCTGCCTGGAATATCTCTCCAACAGGCTTTTATATACCGCGTATGGTATTTATGTGTCGCCGCCTTGCCTAAGCGTTTGATATATGAACCGTAGATATGAACTATGAGAAGGAGGTATGTAAGTTTCGTCGAGACCTGAATCCAACTCGTACGTGTGCGAGGTGAAGCTGAAAAAAGTAGACGGAAAAAGCATTGAGGGAACGAGCTTCTTGCCTGCACCCTTTCGATTTGCAAATGAGACGAATCAATGAGACAAGCCTCCAATGTTTAACCTACGCTTTCATTTTGGATCCATTCCAAGTTCAGGAGCCACAGCGAAATTTAGGTGACAAGACAAGACATACTTGCCGTTTCAAATTTCTTGTCTCTGATCAGGCTCGGAAATTTCGAGGCCTCGAAAATCAAAGCCTCGTATTTGGCCCACCTGGAAGGCTTGATTCTCCACTGCAGATGTGCAAACGCCTACCATTTAATGAAAATCCCTATCACTGAAAAAAATGGTTTTGTTGTTGCAGCTAGAAAAATATTGCTGGGGAAATATTACGGAATAAGCGATACTTTTTAGGTGGAACAGTTAACTATATTAGATAGCAGCAAGACAATTTTTTGCTCACAGCTATACGCTTATAGCTTCCGTGCGCACAATCGCGCATGATGTGACGCTCGCGTCAACGCAAGTCCTTGCAAGTGCTCCCCAGTTTTCCCAATGTTGGCGATTCAAAATGAATATTAGAAACGATTCACGTAATCATTTACAATAATTATTAAAAATTGCAACAGAATATATCATAATTGTATCAATTTTGATTTGAGTCATGATAAAAATTTAAAACACATATATTTTCAAAGTAGAAGTTTATTTTCTCCAAATTTCAAGGACAATAGATGTTAAAAACCATTTTGTGATAAAATAGTTTTGTCTATACCTCAAATCAAAATTTATACCATTTTTATATATTTTGAATTGCGCGCCAACTGCGGCTAATAAGCACGTGGCCCCAATGTGCGGTCGTATACAAAGGTCCGGGAAAGAGAGGGCCTGAAAATCACCCTAGCAATGTAAAATGACACGAAATTTTTACGTTGGTCATAAATGTAAATTTCACGTCAACGAGTACAAAAACATCTGTCCTCATTCAAAAATAACGCGCGAACTGTCAAGTCACATGGCGGCGTAGAATTCAAATGATCAACGTTGGAAAAAA
>WSXT02049039.1:0-13043 GCA_011762715.2 Neuroterus valhalla
TACCTTGTCAAAAAGCCAAAAATAGTAGCACCGCAATAACACCTTGACTCTTCTCTCGGTCCCGGAAACGGAAGCCGATATATCTTAAGGTTAAATTTGAATAACATGATTGAAAATTTATGCATTCCGTTGAAAGTTTTTTTTTTCAATGTTCATTATTTTCTCGCAAATTCATCTTTCTGGCAAAGAATTTATTTTCTTGGTCAAAAATCTATTTGTTTGGTTGAAAATTGAAATAGTTTTTTAAAAATATAATTATTTTCGGAAATTTAAGAATTCTGGTGATAATTGGTCTTTTAGTCAAATTGTTGATAATAATTCGGCTTTTTTGGTTGAAGACTAATAATTCGAGTTAAAAATGTTTTTTTTTCTTTTATCTCAACTATCAATTCTTGAATGGAACTTTTTTTTTTTGCTAAAATGTCAACTTCTATATTTTTCGTTAAGCATTCATATTTTTTCAAAAGATTAGGCTCAAAATGGGACTAGTTGGTTGCAAATAATTTTTTTCTCACATTATCATATTATTAAAGCTATTCTTCACATGTGCAACGTGTTATGGGATATACGTTCTTTTTTTGTTTGAAAATTATGCAGTTTGTTGAAAATTTATCTTTCTTTGTAGAATAATTATCTGTTTTGGTTGAGGATTCAGTTATTTTGTTGGAAGTTGAACAATTCTCGTGAAACGTCATCTATTGGTTGAATACAACTGTTCAAAAAAAATTTAAGTCCTTTTTATTCAAATATCAACTTTCGAATTTTCCGTCGATAATAATTCAACAATTTTTGCTTGGAAATTCAACATCTACTTTCTTAAAAAGTATTTTTTGTTCGGATGGAGATTTATCATTTGTTGAGAGTAAGATTAATCTTTTTAGGAGACAATCTACGTTTTTAATAACAAATGCATCTGTTTCGTTAAAAATTATTTGGTTCTTGTTGATGATTGAATTATATTGTTGAAAATTTGTTGCTTTCGGTTGAATTGTACTTAGTGTAAAGTAGAAATATATAATGAGCAATTTATTTATTTATTTTAAGATAAATTATTTAATTTATTTGAAAATTTATTTTTTTATCAAAAATTTTCATCTTTTTTAGAGGAAGTTTGACTACTTGGCTGAAATAAAGCTGCATTGTTTAAAAATAAGTTTGTTTGTCATCTATTTGGTTAAAACTTCATCAATATGATTGAAAATTTATGCACTGTGTTGAAAATTCATTTCCTTGTTGTAGATTTATCTCTATGGTAAGAAACAAAAGCATTCTTTTCATAAATTCATCTTCTTGGCTTCAAATTTTCATTATTTTGCTAGAAAATGCACTCTTTTCGCAGAAAATTAAACTTTTTAGGAGATATTTGAAATATTTATAGAAATCTAACCCTTTTGTTGCATATTCATATTTTTTAGGAAAAAATTTCTTTTTTGTAGAAATGTAGTGTTTTCGGCTTGAAATTCAAACAGTTTGATAGAAAATTATTCCATTCGAAAAATACTATTGAGTGGAAAATTCTACTATTTAAAAAGAATTAAAAAATTTTCTCGTAATTCATGTTTTATTTATTTAGTATAGAATTTCTCCCTTTATTCACGAAATTCTTATATTTGTCCTAAATATTCAAAATTCTGGAACTAAATCAAACTTTTTTAGTTGAAAATTAGTTAAAAATTAGGTTGAAAAAACTATATCTATCCGAAATCTAACTTTTTTCTTCTAAATTTTTATTTTATTGTCAAAAATTTTCCTTTCTCTAAAAAATTAGTACTTCTGACTTGTAATTTCAACAGTTTGGTAGAAAATACAACAATTTAGTTGAAAATCAACTACTCGGTTCAGCATTCTTTTTTGTAAATTCATATTTCTGGGTTGAAAATTCGACTATTTTGAATAAATTTAGTATTTTTGCCTCTTGATTTCATTAGACAAATAGAAAATTAAGCTCTTTCATTAAAAATTCAATTTCTTTGTCGTTAACTCATATTTTTTTGGTCAAAACTTGGATTTTGTACAAGATCCGTATTTTTATTATAGAATTTGGAAAACTTGATATTCAGGTTAACAATTTAGTTAAAAATAGAAACTTATTTATTGGAAAAATAATATTTTTTATTGAAAATTTATATTTTTCTGTCCACTATCCGTATTTATAATTCAAAATCCTATCATTTTGGTAGAAAATGCAACTGTTTGGTAAAAAATTCAACTTTTTGGTTGAAAATTTACTTCGTTTTCATGAATCTGAGAATGAATCCATAATTTCAGTTAGAAACTTAGTAGTTAGAGTTCCAAATTTGAACAATTTAGTTGAAAATTAAGGTTCTTGTTGCAAGTTGTAATTTTCTGAACATAAATTCCACTTCGTTCATACAAAATTAGAAATTCTAGCTAGAATTATTACCACTTTAGTAGAAAAATAAACAATTAGGTTGAAAATTTAACTATTTGGTTAAAATTTAACCCTTTGGTAGTAAATGATATCTTTTGATCCAAATTCTACTCTCTCGTACAAAAAAAGTGTTTTTGGCTCCCAATTTAAACAGTTAAATGTTCTTAATTCAACTCTTTCATTGAAATTTTATTTTTTATGTTTTTATTTCACATTTTTGGGTTGGAAATTGAATTGCGTAGTACGAAATTCGTATTTTTACTTTTTTAGCTTAAAATTCGAGCAATTTTTTAGAAATTTCAACAATTTAGCTCTTTATATAACTAATTCGTTGGAAATAATATTTTTTATTAAAAAATTAATTATTTTGGAATTCAACTTCTTTGTTGAAAATTATTGTTCTTGTGGTAAATTTCAATTTTTACATGAAAAATTCCACTTTATTTGTACAAAATAAAATTGCTAGCTGGAATTATTAACATTTCGGTATAAGAATAAACACTTAAGTTGAAAATTTAACTATTTGGTTGAAAGTTAAATCTTTGGTTATAAATATATATATTTTGGTTTAAGATTCTACTCTTTCTTACAAAAAAATTGTTTTCGGCTCCCAATTTTACCAGTTAAATAGTGAATTCAAAGCTTTCATTGAAATTTTATTTTTTATGTTGGCAACTCACCTTCTAGGGTTGAAAATTGGATTGTTTATTACAAAATTAGTATTTTCAGCCTAAAATTTTAACAGTTTTATAGAAATTTCAACAATTTAGCTAAAAATATAATTAATTGATTCCGCACTTCTTTGGTACAAAATTAGAAATTCTAGCTAGAATTATTAATATTTTGGTAGGAAAATAAACAATTAAGTTGGAAATTTAACTTTTTGGTTAAAAGTGAACCTTTTTGTTGTAAAGCTATAACTTTTGATTTAAAATTCTACTCTCTCGTACAAAAAAAGTGTTATTTTTTATGTTGGTACTTCACATTTTCGGGTTGCAAATTGGATTGTTTAGTACGAAATTGTATTTTTAGCTTGAAATTTTAACAATTTTACAGAAACTTAAACAGATTAGCTGAAAATATAACAACATCGATGGAAATAATATTTTTTATAAAAAAATGCATTATTTTGCAATATAACTAATTTATTGAAAATTCCCTTTTTTCGTAGAAAATAATTTTCTTCTGAAATTTCAATAAAATTATTTGTAATATTTAAGAATCATCATAATTATTATCAGGTTTAAAGTTGATGCATTTTGTAAGATTTAATTTTTTTCTTCGAATTCATCTCTTTTGCTGAAAAACTCAACATTTTTGATAAAGTTTTCTGTCTTTCTCATCAAAAAAATATTTTTCATTGAAAATAGACTCTTCCGTTGAAAATTTGTGTTTTTGGATGGAATTCAACAATATTGTTCATAATTCACGTATTTTGTTCAAAAATTTTTATTAAGTAATTGATCTATCTGTTTAAAAGTGCAACAATTTCACTGATTATTCCAGAAATTTGAAGATTTTCAAGTCAAAACTTTTGAACATTATTAGAAAACTTGTAACACAAGAAATCCACATTCTTTCTAAAAGAAGAGTCACTTTTGGTCCATCCGATCTTTCTTCTGGACTTTCTTCAAAATTGCGAGCAAAATTGTAATATCCCCAAATTGTTTTTTTATTTTAGGAAAAATTTATCTTTGGTAAGGTCTCCTTCAAGTTGGAGGAGTACGATTGACATCCTGGAACTAAATAAATATCCCATTATCCCTTCCTCTACAATTTTTACATTTCTATTATTGAATGATCGAAGCTAACTCGGTGGAGAAGACTTAAATATTTATTTTGTGAGATGGTGGCTGGTTTCTTTCAAGATTTCAGGAGGGCTTCAAGGATATTGGTGAGTAAAGCTTTATTGCTTGGCAAGTAGTGGAAATATCCAGGACTGTAGCTGAGAAGGGTGGGGTGAGGAAGGGAAGGAGGATGATAATGAGAAAAGGGAGAAAGAGGGGGAGAAGGGAGAAAAGGGAAAAAGGGAGAATTTGCGGGAGGAAGGATGAACCTGTTTCTTCCCCCTCGTCTTTTCCGCTCCATCCTCCTCCCTCCAACCTCCCTCACTATATTCCTCTCATTTTCGGTACCCATCCTTATTTCTCAAGCACCTCGAGTGTTTAGGCTGTCTCTTTTGCTCAGACTCCAGAGGTTGCCCTTTTGTGCGAGAAGACGAGGGGAGCCCATGGGGGAACCCATGGGGGACACCAGGAAAAATGTTGGATGGGACTCTCCTTCAACGTCTCACGTCAAGGCCCTTTATGACATCAGCAAAGGAAACACAATAGAAGATAGAAAAATAGAAATAGGTTCGAAGAGGTACAAATCAACGTACCGAAAATGCCATAGTGAACTTTAGACTTTAGAGGTTAGAGTTTAAAGTTTAGGGTTTAGACTTAAGAGTTCGTGCAACCACACTAGTGTGAATAGTGCTATTAGAATGAGATCCACAAAAGGGAACTATTTTCTCACCCCGAGGGATGTAACCAAATTCGCTATTGTCAAAATTTAGTCTTGACGAAAATATTACGGCTAGGCAAATCATTTGTGTTTCTAGTACTTTCAGTATTGTAGTATTTGTAAATATTTCCAGGCATGAATTTTTGCAGGTTGAGAATTCAACTGAACTGTAAAAGACTCGTATTTTTGAATCAGAATTTGAACGGTTTCGTAAAGAATTCAATTGAGCGCAAGGATTGCCGAACGTCCTAAGCGCGTGGACCCAACCGGGACAGTAGGCAAGAGAGGGGATAACGCGTTGCTACGGGCCGAGTTGATTGGGCGCGTAATCCCCTCTCTTGACTAGTAGACTGGTTAATTCCACGCGCTAAGGTCGTTCTGCAGTGCGTACGCTCAATTTCTTTAGTTGGGAAATGAATTTTCTGGTTGAAAATTCAACTATTTTGTAGAAAATTCACTTTGTTGTTGCTAGTCCATATTTTTGTGTTGAAAATTCTAGTGTTTAGTACAGCATTCGTATTTCCAGCATGGAATTCAACAATTTGTTAGAAACTTCAAAGATTTGTTCGAAGTCTTGAAGATTATTAATTTTGTTGTAGATTCATATTTCTGGGTTAGAAATTTCATGATTTTTCAGAAAATTCATATTTTCGATTGGAAATTTGAACATCTTGGTAGAAAATTCAATTAATGGGTTCAAACTTCACTTATTTATTGTGAATTCATATTCTTGTGCTGAGAATTCTTCTGTTTTGTACAAGACTCAAATTTTTGTTTGGAAATTTCAAAAGTTGAGTTCAAAATTCAACTATGCAGTTGGGAATTCAAATATTTAGTTGAAAATAACAATTTTGGTTCAAGATTCAATCATTTATTTGGAAATTAGGCCTCCTCTTCTAAATGCAAAAATTTGTGAGTAAAATTCTACTTTTCTGCATGAAATTAGTATTTTTAAATAAACAATTACAAGAGTTTCGTAGAAAATTAGACTTTTTGGTTGAAGATTTACTTCTTGAATGAAAATTCTACTGGTCTGTACAAGACTCAAATTTTGGTTGGAAAATTTCAACAGTTGAGTTCAAAATTCAACTATCTATTTGGAAATTCAAATATTTGGTTGAGAATAACAATTTTGGTTCGAAATTCAATCATTTATTTGGAAAATAATCCTCCTCTTCTGAATTAAAAAACTCGTGACTAAAATCTTACTGTTCTTCATCAAATTAGTATTTTTAAATGAAAAATTTCAACAGCTTGGTAGAAAATTCAACTATTTGGTTGGAGATTTACTTCTTAATTGAAAATTCTACTGTTCTATACAAGACTCAAACTTTTGTTTGGAAATTTCGATAGTTGAATTTCAAGTTCAACTATCCAGTTGAAAATACAAATATTTGGTTGGAAATTCAAATATTTGGTTGAAAGTGACAATTTTGATTGGAGACTCAATCATTTTTTTGGAAATCAGTCCTCCTCTTCTGAATTCAAAAACTTGTGACTAAAATTCTACTTTTTGGCATCTAATTAGTATTTTTAAATAAAAAATTTCAACAGCTTGGTAGAAAATCAGACTTTTTGTTGAAGATTTACTTGTTTGTTGAAAATTCTACTGTTCTGTATAACACTCAAATTTTTGTTCGAAAATTTCAACAGACGAGTTCAAAATTCAACTATCCAGTTAAAAAATAAAAAATTTGGTTGAATATTCAGATATTTGGTTGAAAATAACAATTTTGATTTACGATTCAATCCTTTTTTTGGAAATTAGTCCTCCTCTTCTGAATTGAAAAACTTGTGACTAAAGATCTACTTTTCTGCATCAAATTAGTATTTTTAAATCAAAAATTTTAACAGCTTGGTAAAAACTTCAACCATTTGGTTGAATATTTACTTCATAGTTGAAAATTCTACTGTTCTATACAAGACTCAAATTTTTGTTTGGAAATTTCAACAGTTGAGTTTGAAATCCAACTATCTGGTTGAAAATACAAATATTCGGTTGGAAATAACAATTTTGGTTTTTGACTCAACCATATATTTGGAAATTAGTCCCCCTCTTCTAAATTCATAAAATTGTGCCTAAAATTCTACTTTTCTGCATCAGATTAGTATTTTCAAATAAAAAATTTCAACAGCTTGGTTGAAAATTTACCTTTTTTTGGTTGAGAATGTACTTCTTTGTTGTGAATTCATATTTTTGTACTAATAAATTCCCTTGTTTTGTGCAAGACTCGTATTTTGGTTCGAAAATTCTAACAGCAGAGTTCTAATTTTAACTATTTAGTAAAAATTCAAATGTTTGGTTTAAAATTACAATTTCGGTTGTTATTTCAACTATTTATTTGTCAACAGTTTGGAAGAAATTTCAACTAATTAAACTAATGAAAATATGTTTAGTTGAAAATTACCACCTTTTTGGAATTTATGTTTGAAAGTACAAAGTTCGTACATATAATATTTCGCTCGGAATACTGAAGGTTTGGTAGGAAACCCACTTATTTAGTTTGAAATTCAACTATTTGGTTGAAAATCAAGATTTTTTGGCAAATTCATATTTCCGGTTGAAAAATCCCACTGCTTCGTATGAAATTTGTATTTTTGGCTGGGATCTAAATAGTTTCGTATGAAATTCAATTCTTTTGGTGAAAATAAACCTTTTTGTTGTAAATGATTATTTTACGTTTGAAATTTCCATTTTTTTTTTTACAAAATTCAGTATAGAAAATTTAGGATTTTAATAGAAAATCCCACTTCATAGTTGAATACTCAAAAATGTGTTTGGAATCTCACATATTTGTTGTTAATTCTTATTCCCGTTTTCAAAATTTCACAGTTTTGTACCGAATTCGTACTTCCAGCTTGGAAAGTCAAAGTTTGGTGAAACATTCAACTATTTGGTTCAAAATTAACATTTTTTGATTGAAATTCCAACAGTTTGGTGGAGAATGAAACTTTTTGGTTCAAATTCAAGGAGTTGGTTGAAAATTATGAGAAATTGTTTTTTTTTTTTAAATTCATGTTATTTTTGAAATTTCTATTTACGTCTGGAAATACCAACAGCTTGGTATAAAACTGAACTTTTTAGTTAAAAATAAAATATTCGGGTTAAAAATTAACTCTTTCCTCAGTAAATTTATATTCTTCGGTTAAAATTTCAACTTTTGCTCACAAAATTCGTATTTTCGGACACAATTTTTGAAATTTTTTACAAAATTCAATTTTTTGGTTGAATGTTTAACAAATCGTTTGAAAAATAAACTTTTTGATGCAAATTCGTATTTGTGTGTCCAAATTTTCACAGTTTTGTATGGCATCCGTACCTCTAGTTCTAAAAATTGAACATTTTTGTAGAAAAATTAACAATTTGATTGATAATTCAACTAATTGGTTGAAAATCAATCATTTTGTTGAAAATGTATGTTTCCGGGTTGAAAAATCCACTTTTTTATACAGAATTCATATTTTTGGTTTGAAAATTAGGTAGAAAATTAAACTATCTGTTTGAAATATTAGCTTCTTGTTGTAAATTCATATTTTCGGGATGACAATTCCATTTTTTGTACATAATTACTGTTCTTTGCTGGAATTTCCAAGGTCAAATAAAAAGTTCCACTCTTTTACTTAAAATTGGTTTCTTTGTTTTAAATTTATACTTTTGGGTTGGAAATAGGACTATTTTGTACAATGCCCGTATTTTTGGGTAAAATATCATTAATTCTATGAAAATTCGACTGTTCAGTTGAAAATTGAACTATTTGCTTCAAATCGACCTTTTTCTGGTAAATTGATATTTTCCAATTGGAAATTTAACTTTTTTGCGGAAAATTCGTATTTTTGGATGAAAATTTCGTTCGCAATTCAACTTTCAGTTGGAGGCTCAACTGTTTGTTTGAAATACAATCCTTTTATTGGAAATTTGTATTTTTCGGATTGAAAATTCCACAGTTTTATGAAAAATTAGCATTTTTAACTTGGAAAATTGAACAGTTTTGTAGAAAAATTATACTACTTGGTAGAAAATTGATCTATTTTGGTCTGGAAATTCGGAAATTTTGGAAGGAAAGTTAATTCTTTAGTTTAAATTTCAACTGCTTGAATGAAATTAAGCTTTTCGATTTACGTTCATATTTTCGTGCTGAACATTATTAATGGTCATAAGCAACTGTTATGATTATAATTTCATATTTTCAGACCAAAAATTATATTTTTTGGTTTGTAAATTATGTTTCTAGTTCCATGATTCATTTCATCTCGTTGAAATTTGATATTGTTTTGGTAAAAAATGCAATTGTTCGATAGAGGATGTTTCAGTTTTGATTAAGGATTCAATTTTTTTTTCAAATTCATCCATTAGGAAGAAAATGATCCTGTTTTTGGTTAAGGATCCAACTACTTTGTTCGAAATTTATTTGTTTGTTACATTTTTTTTTTTTTTTTGTTCAAGGTTTATAAAATTTTTGTTCAAAAGTAATCCGTTTTGGTGGGAAATAATTCTCTTTCTGATTGAAGATCCAATCATTTGTTTCAAATTATTTTGATTGATATAAAAATAAAATTTTTATTGTTAAGGATTCAACTATTTTGTGTAGAAAAAATTTCTTTCGGAAAATACCTTGTGTGAAAAAAACGTCTCGGAATATATTTTGTGTGAGAAGAATTTTGTGTTGAATATAATATGTTGTGTAGGAAATAATTATTATTTTATTTCGTATGGGAATAATATAATACTATTTGTGTAAGAAATTCTATATTCAGAAATATCTTTTAGATAGAAAATAATGTCACTAAACTATATGAACAAGAAATTTTGTGCGGAAAAAGTTTGTGTGGGAAATGTGATTTCCCATGTAACTAGTGTTATCAGAAAGATTCCCACAAAAGGGGACTATTTTCACTTCCCAAGGGATGTAACCAAATTCGCTATTGTCCAAAGCTTAGTCTTGTCGAAAATATTAGGGCAAGGTAAATTGCTGTTATGGGGGAAAAATGCTCAGTTTGACCTGGCTGAGAAGGCTCAATCGTTATGGGGTCGAAGAGGGTGTTTTGGGATCAATGCAGATTTTTCGAGAAGGGGGATCTCCCTTAAGCTTCCGTTCTGTTTGGGGGTAAAGTTTCTTGAATTTTTATCTTACAACTGTTGAAAATTAATTTTTTTGCCCCCAAATTTTTATCTAAACTATTCAGTTGGAACTTACATTTGATTATAATTATCCTTTTGGTTTTATATTAAGGAAAAATTAGAAAGAGTAAGACGAAATGAGAAGTAATTGTAACAAATAAGACGAATGAGTGTATGTGGTAGAGAAGGAGAAAGGACAAGAAGTGAGGAAAATGGAGGGGATAGAGATAATGGGGTCCAGGAAAATTGAAAGAATTAAGGCAATATAAGAGGAAATTTTGGAGAATCAGAATAAACGGTAGACGAAGGAAGTGAGGAGAAGAGAGGGGGAGTAGGGGAGAAGGAGAAATCGGGCTCCAAATTCAAGGAGGAGAAATAAGTCAAATCAAGGGGGAAATAAGAGGAAAGAAAGGAGCAGTTTTAAGGAAAATATTGGAAGCAAGGAAAAGTGATACAACTTTATGGGAAATAATAGTAAGTGATTGAGAGAGTAAAGGTTGATTAGGAGAGTGGGTGAGGGGAAAAGAGGAAAAGCAGTAGAGGAAGATTGAGGTCAAGTGAGGAAAAATGAGAGACATAAGGGGAAAAAGGGTTCGTGGTGTGGAGGGATGGACGTAATGGAGGTACATGAGAGGAAGTAAGGGAAATTGATTAGAAGGGTTGACAGGAGTTGTTTGAAGGGTGGAAGTGAGAGGGAAGGATGGGAGGGAGTGTAGGAGAAGTTTACCCTACGATTTTATCAAAGGCCTAATAGACTACGAAACAATACTCTCAGGTGCAGTTTTGCGATGTTGCAATTGCAAACGAATGAGGTCGCGTAAGGTAAAAAATTAAAGGAGGAGAAGGAAGTGAAATTTGGGGGATATTATGAGCAAAAATAGAAGAAGTTTTAGGGGAATTATGGGAAGCGAGGGAAAGTGATAGAAACTCAGCGGAAATAATGGTTAGTAATTGAGTGAGTAAGGTGAATGAGGGGAATTAATGGAGGGAAATGAGGGAAAGCAGGAGAAGGAGAGTGAGGTCAAGTAAGGGGAAATAAGAGGGAATTAGCAAAAATGAGGGTTCGTGGTATAGGGCAGGAGGTAATGGATATTAATGGAAGGAATTAAGGGAAAATGATTAGAAGGGTGGATAGGGATCGTTTGAGGAGTGGAAGTGAGAGGAGGGGAAGATGGTAGAAAGTGTAGAAGTTAAACAAATGATTCCATCAAATACCTCATAGACAACGAAAAATACTTTCACGTGCAGTTTTGTAATGTTGCAATTGCAAACACGATGAGTTCGCAAAAGATAAAAAATTCAAGGGAGAGGAGAAAATGAAATTAGGGGAAAATAAGGAGAAAGGTAGAAGAGGTTTCGGGGGAAACATGGGAAGCATTAACGGAGAATGATGGAACTCAAGGAAAATAATGATAAGTAATTGCGTGAGTAAAGGTAAATGAGGGGAGAGGATAGGGAGAAATGAGGGAAAGTGGTAGAAGGAGAGTGAGGTCGAGTAAGGGTAAATGAGAGGAAATTAGGGAAAATGAGGGTTCGTCGTGTAGGGGAAGGAGTTAATGGAGAATAATGAGGGGAAGCAAGGGAAAATGATTAGAAGGGTTGATAGGGATCGTTTGAAGAGTGGCAGTGAGAGGAGGGAAGGATGGGAGTAAATGTAGGAGAATTTGTACAACTGATTATATCAAAGACCTAATAGACAACGAAACAATACTTTCAGGGAGAATTTCGCAGTTTTGCAACGGCGAACGAAGAAATATAGAATCTACCTTTAATATTTCTATTTATTTGACAAATCGAAAGATACTTTTATTTTCGACATTTTCTTCGCAATCTCGTGAGCGGAAATGATGGAAAGAAATGGGGAAAAAAGGAAGAAGAGGAGGAGTGAGAGTAGAAATTACAGGAAGCGAGGAAAAGTAGGAGAAGGTTAGGGGCAATGAGGGTAATGGTTGGGGAAGCATGATGAGGGTTGGGTACAAGATAAAATGAGATGGAGTAGTGGAAGAAGGGAAAGGAAAAGTGAAGTACTGCAGGGAAAGGCGAGAAAGTAGAATTCAGGTTAGGAGGAAATTATATAAAGTGTTCCTACGAATTTAATGAAGAGTGAGAGAAAAAGGAGTAAATAATTAAGGGAAGTATAGAGAGAGTTATTCAAATGACTTTATCGAAGATCCAGTAGGCATATTAAAAAGAACTAATCTTTTCCGTAGTCCATTTGTGCCAAATTATTAAGAATTATTACCCTCATATTTACACCCTATAATTCTATTCTGGTATTCTATAGAAAAACGTCTTATAAGAATAAGACGTTACATTTCCTAATTATTTTGGGATCTAGTTCTCATAAAAATTTGACATATGTATACTTCCGGTAAATGAGGTGAAGTGAGTGAATGAGAAATGGAGAGGACAGAGGAAAGGCGTTTAAGGGGAAATCAAGAGGAGTGAAAGGAAATTAGGAAAAATGAGGCTTAGGAGTTTGGAGATGGGAAATGATAGGGGGTATAGAGGAAAATGAGATAGAGTGTTGGAGGCAGGGTAGGGAAGAGTAAGCGGAAGAAAAAGAGAAAATGGAGAAAAGTGAAGGGTGTGAGGCGAATGATAACAAGAGTTGGGAAGGGTCTTTTAATGTGTGAAAACAGAAGAAAATAAGAATGAAGGGAAGTGTCAAAGTAACTCGAGAAGAAGTATTCAAATGCCTTTTTCAAAGACCTAATAGACTTATTATAATAGACTCATTAAAGCACAAGCTTCTTACGAATTGTTGCGACTGATTTCGTATAAAAGGTGGGACCAAAACTTTTTTCCGAAACGCCACGACATCTCTCTCTCTCTCTCTCTCTCTCTCTCTCTCTCTCTCTCTCTCTCTCTCTCTCTCTCTCTCTCCCTCTCCCCCCCCCCCCCCCCCCCCCCCCCCCCCCCCCCCCCCCCCCCCCCCCCTCCCCCCCCCCCCCCCCCCCCCCCTCCCCCCCCCCCCCCCCCCCCCCCCCCCCCCCCCCCCCCCCCCCCCCCCCCCCCCCCCCCCCC
>WSXT02049061.1:0-13041 GCA_011762715.2 Neuroterus valhalla
ATATGTGTTGCAGAACGGGATTCTAGAACTGTTACATACTCTCACATTGACAGCGTTACAGAACAGTGTGACTTTGACGTTCCATTCTAGGAACACACGTTACATTCTAGTGACAGATCAGTTCTGTAACTATGTTCTATATTAGTTACAGAATTGAATTCCAGAATTGTTACATGCTCTTACAGTAACAGTGTGACTTTCATGTTTTGTAATTGTTATGGAACACAATTGTAACAATGTTATGTATAAACGTTCCCTTCTTGGTATGTAACATTTACAGAACGTGTCCACTGGGATTGGACTCTGCCATGCGGGAACATTCTGAAAACTCTCAATTCCAGTCCGGCATATTTAATTAAGCATCATCGTGCTCATTAACACAAGGTTTGAAAGCACGGATAGATAATTTGAACCCTTGCAAAAAGCTCGTTAAATTTTTGGTTGAGGCAAAGGCTGCGTTCAATTTATATCAGAAAATGGAAAACGCGTTTCGGTAATTCTGAACATTTTTGTGTTAATCTTAGCGTGGTCGCTGGCGCTCGTTCATCTCACCTTCGGCCAACTACCGCTGGCCAGAATTTAAAAATTTTTTTGATGTTTTTTCAAGATTCAAAAATCTTGAAAAAGATTCGGAGTTGTGGCATTTTCAAATTTCAAAAATATAAACGAGAATGAAAATTTTTAGCCAAATAATGCAAGGTTGTGAAGGAAGTCAAAGAGAAAAAATATTTCTTCTTGGGAGCCCTACAAGATCGTGAATGAAACTTTTTGAATTTTCTCAAAAAATCGAAAATTCCAATTTTCATCGCACAAAAAATAATGAAATATATTCTGTGAACTGGATAATTATGGAAAGAATGATCATAATCGATCGTGCTTTTCCACCCATTTTGAAGGACCAAAAGTACAATTCGATTTCGTTAACCAGCTATTTTCAATCAAAAATGAAAGACGAGCATTTTGAATTTTTTTTCCAAGATTCAAAAATTATGAGTACGGTTCCTTTTAGAAGGTGAAAAGTAAAACAATTTATTCTCATGATTTTTTCTTTAAAAACAAAATTGCCGGAGTCGTAACACTTTCAAATTTCAAAAATATAAACGAAAATGAGAATTTTCAGCCAAGTAATGCAAGATTGTGAAGAAAGTCAAAGAGAAAAAATGTTTCTTTTCGGGGGTTCTACAAGACCATGAAATCAACTTTTTGAATTTTCTCAAAAAATCGAAAATTCCAATTTTGATCGCACAAGAATTAATAGAAAATAACCTGTGAACTTGATAACTATTGAAAGAATGATCATATGCGATCGTGCTTTGGCACCCATTTTGAAGGACCAAAAATATAAGTCGAGTTCGTTAACCAGCTATTTTAGATAAAAAATAAAAGAGAGGGCGCGTTTTTGAATTTTTTTGAATTTTTTCCAAGATTCAAAAATTGTCAGTACGGTTTCTTATAGTAGGTAAGAAGTAAATGAAAAATAGAAAGATTCATTTTTTGGTCAGACTATGCAAGGTGCAAAAAAATGTTAGGAACAAAAATGATTTATTCTATTAAGACCTATAAATTTTGTATTTACCATTTTTATCATGAGACGCGTAGTTGTTGTTGAATATCGTGAAAAATGTTACAAAAATTGAAAAATTCCATTTTTGAACAAAACCATGCGAGGTATGAAGAAAATGAAAACAACACAAATTGTTGACCTCAAAAAAATCTTCAAGTTTACTGTTGACTATTCCTTGTTAAACGAATATTTTTCGTTTCAATCGCGACATTGCACTTACAAAAATAAAAAATTGCATCTTCAAGTCAAAGAATAAGAGACAGGAAGAGAAAATTAATAGAAAAATTGTTCATCTTAAAAAGTTCTAGAAGTTTTACATGCAATTTTTTCCCAATAAGGTGTATATTTTATGTTTCAATTGTGACTACGCTTTTTAAACAATGAAAAATTAAATTTGCTAGACAGACTATGCGAGATGTAAATATCAGTGGCGAGTATTGTAATGAAAATGTCTTCCTCAACGCCATTAGAGCCTTAAGGTGCTTCATCAAGGATCGGCTTTCGCTGTGGGGAAATTCTCATACACTGGTGAATTGTTAGTTGTTATATTTTTCCCGCCTCATCTTTAGACCCTGCGAAATTGGACCCGTCGTACTACTCGAATAGAAGTTATTGGCGTGCACTTCGGGGAGTACGACGGGTCCGATTTCGCAGGCGCACCAATTACTTCATTTCAAATTTAAACAAAAACAAATAACGACGCAATTTTTGGAAAAAAGCCGTCTGACAAACGCTTCATTAGGGTCTAAAGATGAGGTGGAAAAAATATTACAACTAACAATTCACCAGTGTGAGAGAATTTTCCCCTCAGCGAAAGCCTATCCTTGATGAAGCACCTTAAGTAAACTGAATATGAAAAAACATTCCATCAAAAATAAGAAATGAAATTAAATAATCTTCATAGAAGTAGAATTTTTCAGCAGTTTTGAAATATTTGCAACTCTCTGTATGCATTAAATGCACTGTAAACTGAATCAAGCACGTATAAAACGGAGCGCGAAGCGCGAGATTCGAATGACGCGCACCCTAGGCACGCTCAAACTTGCGAAGGAAGCGAAGCGCGCCATGAAGATGTGCTCGCGCAGCGGGGAGATTTTTTACATAAAAAATTTTCAAACCTTCGCGTGAAATAGGAGAAAACGTTTATGAAGCGTTTATTAAAATTCTAATACTTTAGAAGGCATTCAATTTAGAAATTGAATGCGGAGAGTTGAAATGATCAATTCTGATGTGAATTCAAAAAAAAAATTGAAGAAATTGGAAAGAAGCCAATCTTCAAAATATATCAATTCAAGAAAAATCAATTATTATCAAAATTAATTCATTCTTTGAGTTGATTTCGATGAAAATTCAACAATTTGATTAAAAATAAAATTATTTGTCAGGAACTCGTTTTATTGCTTCAAAAATCCATTTCTTTAGTTATGAATTTGATTTTCTTAGTTAAATAGCTTCTCTGAAGATCCACCGTTTCTGTTTGAAAAATCAATAGATACGGTATTAACTAAGTTTAACCACTCGGCTAGAATTTAAACTATTTCTTAAAAAACTTTTCTTAGAAAATGTGAATATTCAATCAAGAGTTTGCAGTTTAAAAGATTTAAAATTCTAGTTAAAAATTAATTTCTCAATTTGAATACTAATCTTTTTTGTTGGAAAATTAAGTTTCCTCGAGGTTGAACATCTAGTTCTTTCAAGTTCAAATTTTCATTTATTCATTAACAAAATTAATCATTTATCATTTGAAAATATTTAAACGTAGATATCTAATCTAAGTAAAAAAGTTAGGAATGTACTTGTAACCACATCCTTTTTATGACCAGAAACATGTCATCATAAACCGATAACATTATTTTATAAGAGAAATCTTTCGGATCCCAGCGGATTGAGGAGAGCGGTTCAGTCTTAACAGAAAGTTGTATTCAATTCCTTGATTGAAAAAATTTTCATCTCGTCCTGTTGAGACTAGCGTAATAAGTGATAAAATCTTATTTGATTATAATTTGAACATAAAAATCAATTTTTATAATATTTCGACAGATGATAAAAAATGTGCATCGAATCGCGTATGATTGTGATTGTATTTTATGCTCCGTAACTGTTTGGTTTTCCTTAGATAAAAATATTACAAGTAGCGTGAACTAAAAATCATCTATGTTTACCATTGACCTCTTTTTCTGCTCCACCGCTCAAGATTGTAAGTTTTTTATCATCTGTCCTAGAACCAAGCCCAAACATTGGAGTTCTTCATTATTATTCCGTTTTCTCTTATAGACTGTTTTGTTACCAAAGTAAAGCTCCATATTTTTAAAACCTCTAGCTTGGAAAGACTCTGTTCAGAAGGAAGTTGGTTAGAAAAATCGTCTTTGAATGAATATTTCAAAATGAGGGGAAGACTAGTATTTGGTTTTTTATTAGGTAAGTAATGACTCATAAGAAAATATATTTTACCCTTATCTAATACCTTTGATAAATGCATGTGCCAGAGTACGAAGGGATCGTCAATAAACTACGTTACCATTTTATAAGAAGGAGAAAGTGTCCTTCTAGATTTTCCTCTTGGTAACAGAAAAGTGGAAGGGAAGGGGGTAAGTGTAACGTCACAAACTAACATAAAGTTGTGTCGCGAACATGTATATTTAAAAAAAATGACATTTTACTGAAACATGTTTATTTATGAATTAGTTGGAGTTTTGTTAATAACTTTCGGGAACAAATTGGAATAAAGTTGCGAATCCGCATAACGATTCAAATTATTGTTTATAACTAAACGCAAGATTTGCAACCTCATTGTTTATACGCTACAAGCAGTTCCTTATATTTGTTGATTCTCGATTTTTTTAGGTATGTCTCAGTGAGAAAAAATGAAATAATTTTGCAAAGTGGTTGCGATTTTGTAATTAAATGCTACGTATGTAGTGTTGTGTTGCAAATGGGGGTATGATAGAAAAATGTCAATTTAGGATGCAGTTAAAAGTTGCGAACCAATTGAAGATAAGGATCGTATGGAAATGCCAAATTTTCTGAATTTTTAGTAGTTCATTATAATAAATAAATAAATAATTTTTAGTATTTTTTTATTATTTATTCACTCAAAAAATATACGTTCATAAATTTGAGTTAGCAGCAATAAAATTCTACTTTTTAATTTATAAATTAAAAATTTCGTACCTCTAAAAGAAAGTATTTGCTTGGTGTTTTTTGGCCAGTGGGAATAAAATATCTTGAAATATCCCCCCTAACCTTTTCTTTGTTTTCAAAGCATGCTTTTTATCAATTATACGGATAACAATTTCCTATAAATAAAATTACAGGACAATAGCTCCTAGTTGAGATTCTTTTTTAGATATTCTTTTTTAAAGTTTACAATACAAATTGATTGTTTTTCTTTAAATCTCGTTCTGTTGCGGTCAGCGAATGGATTAATGAAATGCATGCCACCATGTTAAAAACTATCAAAGTGTAGTGTGTTACTAAGGTATTTGTAACAAGGTTATAAATTAAGAAGTCATGATGGAGTCTGACGCTAATTGTTTTATTTGTGACTCAAATTTGTCAATTGGTGATACGGATCAAGTGAGAATAAGAGGGATTAAAACCCTGATCAGTGGAAGGCGTCAGTCTCCTGCCAACATGCCAACAGCAGCCGGTATTCCCGTACGGACACCCATCCAAGTACTAACCGCGCTCATCACTGCTTAACTTCAGCGATCGGACAGAAACTGGTTTTTCGAGCATGGCATATATTACATTTAATATTGCAATGATTATTACTGATAAATTATACATGAGAAAAATTATAAAACAAAATAAAGGAATTCATTTTTCAATTTGGAATAGATGAGAAAGGAATAATGCACTTCGAAATTAATTGAAAAGTATTACATCTAGATAGAATTTATTGAACGGAATCAAATGCCTAAATATGTAGATTGACAGCTGTTTCTATAAAATTTGATCATTTTGATTAATACTTATAAGGCTTATATTATTTATCATTAATAATTCTTAATTTCAACAGTCAAATATTATCTTCGAGTTTTCAAATTAAAATATATAAATTTATTCTGGAAAATTGTAATTTCAGTTCTAATGCTACGAATATTTTTATTCTGGGGACGAACAATCGGAAACGCGGATAGTTTTATCAAACACATTTATAAAAACTAATTCGATTGTTTCAAATTTTTTCAGACTTTCTGGTATTTTAAACGGGTTTTTTCCTGATATTAACTATTATAGAATTCATGTTGAAAATTCGAATTCCTTATTCCCTTTTAGACAGGGATCTTTCTGAGTTTGAAGTAGAATCTTTGTTTGAGATTTATTATTTCTGGGGAAAATTAATTATCATATTCGAGAATGCATGAGTCCGCACTGAGAATGAAACTTTTTCAGCTCATTGAAATGACATAAAAATGGTAGGAAAATCATTTCTTTCTATTTGAGATAGTGGTTGGAAACTAAACCATTTACTAGAAAATTTGTTTACATTTTCGATTCAAAATTAATGTATTCAACTCAAAATTTGAATAATGATTTTCTTATAGTTAAGAAGTGATATTCTAGAATTGTAATTTCCATCTTCTGGTGAAAATAAATATTTTTATGTGAGGAATGAATTATGATGGTTGAAAATGCATCTTTCTTTATAGCGAATTCGTCTTTCTGGTACTTTCTTGTAAAACGATAAAACTTCAATAGAACACAGCAATACAAATTATTTTAACGTACTATAAGCTATATATAATTTACATTCACTCATATATAAGCTTGATACTCGACAAGAAAGAAATGGGAAAAATAATGATATTATTATGCAACTTCATAAAATCGGAGTGACTTTGAAATTGCCCTACAATTTTCACAAATTCCTAACAATTGTTGGTTCATATAAATCACACAGGTGCCGCCAACTTTAAACATCTGAATTAGTGCACTGAGGAACGGTTGTAAGCATATAAATGTTCATAATTGAAATGAAACATTTCTAAAAGTCAAAAATACTGAAAATACAAAAAATTTGGCACTTCCATACGATCCTAATCTCCAATCGGGTTGCAATTTTTTTACTGCACCTTAAATTGGAGCTTTTTAATCATACCCCTATTTGCAACTTTATTAAATTTTTTTCAAAATGAAAAAAATGACATGACTAAAAATTTTGATATTTGAAATTTGAACAAGTTCCTGATCAAGTATTGGGTTGCAAACTCAACACTACATACGTAGCATTAAGTTAAATAATTGCAACCATTCTGAAAAATTATTACATTTTTCCTCACTGAGTCATACTTAAAAAAATTAAAAATCAACAAATATAAAGAACTGCATGTAACATGTAAACAATGAGTTTACAGATCTTGCGTTTAGTTCTAAAAAATAATTAAAAATGCTGATTGAAAATTTTTTTTTCAATTTTCTGTGAAAATTTCTTCTAGTGGCATCAGGCCTCAGGTTTGGTGCGAAAGGGTCGGCGCCAGAAAAAAAATTTGTTGATATGTCAAGTATTTGTAATAAAGAAATATTTGCAACAAATATTCAGTGTGCTGGAATGTTACGGTGAAGTATATTTATGCATCGAAACCGCTCGTTTGGAGCAATGAGGTGAAATTTTATAATAAAAATGTGGTACCCGATATAATTTGTTAAATTTATTGATAATTATTACAAACAAATGCATGATTTGAACAGTGTTAGGCAGAAATGATCGGAATTTTCTTAAGATATCTTTGAATCTCATTGTCGGTGATCCAGTTTGATGTATTCTTATCAACTCATGTGATCTGTTAAATTCATAACCAATAAATTTAAACAAATACATCATTTGAACAGTTTTACGCAGAAACGAATCGAATTTTCTTCCCCCTGTCTTTGAATATAATTGCCTGTGATGTCTTTTGATATTTTTTTACTCAAAATATCATTCCTTATTTGTATAAGCGAATCAGTTGAAAAAAATTTCCATTATGGAAATTTCATGATTTATACTTGAAATATCCTCTGATGAAGTTATCAAATTATATCAGATGACAAAGATACATCAAACAGGATCACAGGCAATGAGATTCAAAGATTCAAAGTGGAAGAAAATTCCGTTCGTTTCTGCCTGAAACTGTTCAAATCATGCATTTGTTTATAAAAATCGTTAACAAATTTTACAAATTATATCGGATTCCACATTTTCATGATCCATTCCCACCTAAATGCTCTAAAAAATTTAATGCTGAATTTTCTCGCAAAAAAAAAATGGAAAGTCGATGAAGAATTGTGATCTATAGGTTATTTTGAACATCGCTTTTTCATTCCGCTCCACTGCGTCGCACTTCAATTCCATAAACTTCTCGATCTTCTCTCCTCCAGTCTTGCCACCATCCTTCATTCTATATCCTCCAATTTCAAACCCTCTCTATTGCTTCTCCTATTTCCAAACAAACCTCACTTGGGCATTCTTGTGCGATTCTCCCTTTTTTCACCTTTCTTCAGCTTCTCTGAAAACTTTCGCGCTGTTCTACTATTTTTTCTCTCTCTTGTTCTTCTTCCAGCATATTTTCCAGATTATTCCAATCAATCACAATGACCAAACTAAAAATTGTTTCGTAAAGATTTTTCCTTCTCTTTTTTGTGCCTCTATCCCTATGTTTCTACTCCCTAATTCAATACTTCTTACATAAGCACATGAAACATTTAAATTCTCCTTTTCAAATTGTTACGAACCTTTTGTTCCCTATGCCTCACACGAGACCTTATTTTTACTTCAACACTCCATCCTTTTTATTGCTTGCAGTTCATTACCACCTTCTGATTCGAACTGCAACCCTAAGCAACAACTTTACTATACTAGATAAAATCTTTCTCTTCTAAACTTCCACTCTTACTCTATTCTACTACTTCTTTCCCAAAGATAATTATAGTAGACTCTGCGACAGTTCCCGTTCCCGGGGCTGTAGGAGAAGCGAACGGGAAGTGTCAGGTTTCCCCCACTCATCTTCCTCGCGCGCACGTGTAAGTCCGTATTCGATACACACTGGAGAGCCTCAAGGTAGAGAGTTGCGAACTTGGTCAGCGATTCACCTTGACCAATCAGCGCTGAGCTGGTTCTCACACTTTTCTGCTTGAGGCAAATGGGACTCTCTAGTATGAGTGCAAGATGTCCGCGATTCACCTCGACCAATCAGCGCGGAGCAAGTTCGCAACTCTCTACCTTGAGGCTCTCTAATACACACATGCGGCGTGTCGAGTGTGCGCCGCGTGCCCAGCAATAGTGGGGACAAGCGAAAGGAGGTGGAATGCGAGGAAGGAAAGAATCGCAGCGTGAACTGTCACAGAGTGTACTGTATCTTGCTTTTGTTCGTATTCACCGATCACTGCTTTGAAGGACAACGAACAAGGTCATTAGTTTCCTCTTTTACGCCTCAAGTTTCGTTTCAATAGATAGTTTATGAGGCAAATATTACATGTTGTTTCCATTCTCTCCTGAAGCCCATCTGATTGTGGAGGATACTTACTTCCTCTTCTATTTGACACTCCAACCTGTTCCTTTCTCATAGATACTTTAACACACCAACATTAGTGGAATACACCGTTGATTTTTTTCCTCTTTACTCTTTCTTTTCTTTATTGTCGGAATCACAAGTCCCGTCCTCTATTCTTCAAGAAATCCCCTACACTAATGCGTCTGATAAAGGATGATGGCTGTTCCATTTGTGATTGGGATACACAAAGGGAAGAAGTTGGTGGAAAAGCGTTCACACAAAAAAAGGAAATCATTAGAGATCACATCTTATCCGCATAAAGAAGAGGAGAGATAATTATTAAGGACGAGAGGAATAAGAGAAGAAAGGTGAACATTGGTCGCTGCGAAGAAGGAAAATAAAGTAAATTCCAAGAAGAAGGGGATCTACGAGATATATAAGAGTAAGAGGTTTACGAAATAACAGAAAGGTTCAGAAGGAAGATTTGTAAAGTAAAAGAAGGAGTTAGTCCAAAACAAGGGAGAGAAGCATTTAGAAAAACAGGTAGGGATTAGAAATGTAAGGATGAGGGTTGTTCATAGGGTAGAGAAAAAATCGAGAAGATCGGGAGAAAATAGAAAAAAGGAAAGACTGAAAGAAGGAGATACAATAGATTTGGATAAAGGGTATTTTAAACAAGGGAAGGTAGTAAGGTGGAAGAAGGGTGATTGGAGAAGGAAGAGAGAGCACTTTAGGAAGAAGATGTATGAGTAGATAGAGTACTCCAAAGAATTTTTGAGAGGAGGAAGATGGAAATAAAGAAATTCTATGAGAAGAGGGTAATTTGAAAGGTCGATACAAAGGCTAAGAATCATTTAAGCAGCATGAAGAAATGGCTTAGAGAATGAAGCATTAAGGTGTAATTACAACGATCAGTACATTATGCTGTAATAAATTGGGGGGCAGAAGAAGTGATGTGAGAAACTAAGATAACCTTCAATGCTGTATTGCATTCATTTCCATCCCTATCTCCGGTTTGAGAGCTTCTGCTTTAGCGTTGAAGGCTGCCCCCCCCCCCTCCACCATATTTCCCTTGACTTCCTTCCAAACATTGTGAATTAATTTACACTCGTATGTGGTATTCCTTTCCCTATTCAGAACACACTTCAACGCTCATTTAAATTCTGACGTGATTCTCCAATTTTCACCACGAATTTTCAGACAGATATTTTCACATAAGATGCCGGGAGGGCGCCAGGTAGTTGTTACCCAAACTGTCAAAGAGTGCATTATAAAGTTTTAGTCAAGACAAGTGTGAATTTACCCATGAAATTCCATCAGGAGAGTTATCCACTGTGCAAGCCCGCTTGCTCGGTAGAGTGGTAGGGTGAGAAGCAACACTGGGGTTAGGTTCACTAAATACCTTCTTCGATTTGGTTTGAAAAATAATATAATTTTAGATAATCGTGGTACCCAATGAGTCCCGCCGGTTATTAAGCAGATATCAATTAACTAAGCGCAACATTATTCTGTTAGAGGTCGATGAGCTACAAAAGTGAGTGGCTTTTCACCCGCCCTGAAGTTTCGAATCGCGAGACAGTCATTTCATTAAATATGATTACCCATTTATTCACCTATACAACAGGCGAGTATTGACCACAAGTGTATTGCAAAAAGAGGCAGTAGGCCCACGACCTACCAGCTCTTGCCGGGCGGCCAGTATACCGCCATCTTGTACGGCGTGACGCTCGCGGCGTCCTCACGACTGAGTTGATTCAATACAAACAACTTAAGTTATTTTTTGTGGGTCACTCTAGACCAGGTGAACTGAGCCCTTGTGAAGTCAAATTACTATCCACTGAATATAATTCGAAAGTAATCAATAATAGGTCAAGGCAATCACCGATGCCTCCCAAAGCTTCGCCTACTATTTTGGCAATTTTCGAATAAAAAGTCACAAGTCACGACCAATTAGGTGAAAGAAACACACCATCCTGTTAACCTCTTCCGGCCTCTCATAAATCCTTTCCGCGACATTCCCTACAGACGATGGTTTTCAGTTTAGTAATTTGTTCGGACTGCTTTTCCTACTGACCACGCATTCATGAACGATGAGCAACGGATGCCGGCAAGGCGGCCGTCCGTTGCTTCCGACGGGAAGTTCCCACCCTGTACCACATAAACGAGGTAGCATGGACGGATAGACGGAGCTCCGCATGCTTGCCCACGGTGGTCATCGCCATGCCCCTCTCTACAAGTCATTTTTGAATGCCACCAAATACAATCTGTCGAATACAACTGAAGCTAATTCTTGAGTGGACGCCTAGTCCCGGAAATTCTTGAACGGGTGGAAGTCTCATCCGCCCGATCATCTGGGATCCTTCAGCATCATGATGGCGACTCTGCCTTCCTCAAAAAATTTACATGCGATTAACATCAATCCAAGTATCTAAGAACAGCAGTTTCCAGCTCATTTAGCCATTACTGACCACTCGGCTGCTCGCAAACAGCCCTATGGTTGATCTGTTGTTCAATGTTCTATTCCTAAATCAAATTCACTGTAGTTTGGAATATTTTTATTCTATTTTGTATTGGTGTTCAAATACCCCTTCACAATACATAAACAACTTCACCTGTCATTCTGAATCCCCACACGTACTAAGCCAGGGGTGTCCAACGCAAGGTCGGCGCGCTACTCCTTCTTTCGCCTTCTTCGAGCGCTGCATCGTGAATTCTCTCCTCGTTCCACCACGGGCCTTGTCCAACTATGATAGACCACGCCTACTTGCGCGCACTCTTCACAAGCCCGGCCGCTGAGGAGGATCCCTTTCCTCTTATACTTCTCATACTTCGACTCCAAATTCTTATTCATCTTCCCTTTTTCTATCTTTGCAACAACTCTGATCGCCCTCATTCTAAACCTCCTCTATCGCATCTTGTTTTTTTGAATCTGATCTTACTTAGGTATGCTTGTGCGCGTTTGCTGTGCTCACCTTTCTCCAGCACACTTCATCGATCTTCTTACTCGCAGTATGTTCCTCTACTATGTAAACCATTCTTCCATCGAACTTCCATTTGTACTCTATTTGACTCCTATTCCTGAAGAACATCATATTGGTCTTGCTTACGTTTACCTCCCTTTCTTTCCCTCTTACATTGTGCTTAACAATAGCAAAGTTACGAGCACTCTTGCCGATTCCAAATCTCCTTCTTTTCTGAGATTGCTCTCCTTCTTCATTTCCCATCTCCTCTCTGAACCTATTATCTACGAGAATTCTTCGAGATTCACCTTTTCCCATCTACTCGCAACAAACTCTTCTTTCTTTCTTATTTAAACTATATTTTTTCTTTTGCTTCTTCCCAAAATGTCTTAATTCAAAGCTTGGAATTTTGCCAATTCGGCTAGAAGTTAAACAATTCAGTTAAAGATTTGTCTTCCTGCATTAAGAATGAGGGAAAACGCATAATTAATATGAAATTCAGGTCTATCTAACAAATAATTTACCTTCGGATCAAGATAAGAGCGAGGAAGATAAGGGGTCAAAAATTGCTCAAAACTGGTAACGTAGTTTATCGACGAAACTCAAAGCCCTTTTTTTGAATACTTTATAATCTAGTAGTTCAGCCAAATTGTAATAATTTTTTATCGCTCTATAGTAATACTCGAACAAATTACATAGAATCAATTCGAAAATTAACAAATTATCAAATACACATATTTATCTCCGAAGCCATCACAGCTCTAATCTCTATCAACTCCGCATTTACTGAAAAGCCATCGAAGAAGGTATGTTTTATTTTACTTGCACTGTTAATTTGAAGTTACATTCTTTATTCATCCAATAAGAAATGAATAAAGCGACGTTAATTTGATGTGAAAATGAAGTTGTTCCGGGTTTCGATCGTGTAAAAACTACAAATTTTGTCGACGTTTCGCGAACATTATAGCTCGCATCTTCAGGACTGGCCTAAAACTGAGGTTTCAGGTTGTGATGCTATATTATATATGCTCTCAACGATGCC
>WSXT02049072.1:0-13040 GCA_011762715.2 Neuroterus valhalla
GGGGAGGCACCCCTGTGACAGGTTATAGAAATAACTAATGGCAAAAAGCCATTAATTGTATGAGTTTTTTAATGAAAGTCGATATATCACTGATTTTCTCGGAAACTATTATCTGTAGAAAAAAATGTATGGAACTAAAAATGTATATCTAGATGAGGTCTACAGCCACTGTTTGAAACTTTTTTTGAAATTTTGCATATTACCTGAGATGAACGCAAAAAAACATGATTTTTATGGTTTTTCCATGGTTTCACCATCAAAATCGCCTAGTCGCCAATTTTCACTATCATATTCGCAATCAGTGCATCAAAATACATAAGTATACACAGTATGAAGGATTTTGGAGATGGACCCTAATCGGAAGTTTATCCGAAAAAAATTAGGCAACAAAACTTCTCTACCACTTTGAATAAACTTTGATCGAGAACGCAGCACGAGAAACGCGATGAGAATGTATTCGTTAAAGCCGGAGATGCTTTAACAAAAGAGAATTCACACTCATCAAATTGAAGTAGTCGCCATTTCGCTTTTGAGTTTCACAAGCTTTCTATACAACCTACTGTAGGGAGGTACAAAGGCCGAGCGCGTAGCGCGAGGTGAATTCATAACCGAGCGCGGAGCACGAGGTGAGAATACCATCAAGCGCGAAGCGCGAGATCCAAAAGTCGCGCACCCTAGGTGCGCCGAAACTTGCGAGCGGAACGCGCGATGAGAATGTTTCCGCGCAGCGGGCAGATTTTCTAAATTGAAAATTCACCTGTTTGGTTGAATATTAGTCTTTTTAGAATAAATACTCATACATTATTGGACCTCAGTTCGGATCATGACTGTTTCACTGGGAGCGTGACTGCTTTGGCAGTTCGAAACGAGTGTATAGAAGTTCCACTTATTATTAATATAATTTGTAGTTAAGGATTAATTAAAAGAACTAAAACTATCTGCTTTGTTTACAAACGTTACTTGGCAGTCAAGCAAATTACTTTCGCATTGTTTAAAGCAAATTATCGGGAGCAAAATGCAGCTTTTCTTCTCCAGTAAATTTCGAGTCGAGCCCTGTCATTATCAGGTTTTCTAAAAGCAGAGAGTTGGGTCGAGTTTAATTCATTCTAAAATCTTCACATTTGCGCTACATTATGTAAACCCTATCTTACAAGTGTAAATTCTCATCTACAGTGTCGTTCAACAGATGTTCCGGAAGTCGTCACGCCGCGCCACCCGGAGCGTGCAGAACTGCAGAGCGACACGTCAATATCGTTAACGCATGTGGGTAATTCCTCACATACAGGGCTCTTTTGAAATGAGAATATTTTTTCCAAAAATTTTTTTGGAATTGTATTTTCTGTTTCATTTTGAACTCAGTAGCACTACGAAAAGAGCTTGTGAAAGTATTTACGATACGTATTTATTTGTAGCACTCCTGAAGCATTTTGAGATATTTAATTTACCATGATCCTCCAACTAAAAATTAGCATTTAAGAAAAAAAGCAATGCAGCAAAATTATTAACAATAAGAAAGAAAAAAACGCAAAATAATCATCCAAGATAGAACAAAATAAAAATAAAATTTTTAAATAAAAGGGATCCCAGCTTCCTTCGATAAATTTTTTTATTCAGCTATAGTTGATATTCTTAGCATGGATTCATTTAGTTAAAGAATGGAGTATAAAATTTTGGACTAGTTACATCCATAGATAATAAATAAAATAAGCAACGTTCTCTCCGACTTTGTGTAGTTCAAGATGAGCGATCTTAATCTTTTCTCTTGAAACTTAGCGAATAAGTAATGCAATCTTCTTTTTCCACTTTGATACCAAAATTAAATAAAAAAAACTCCATTTCTTATGGTCGAATGACAGTCTTTCATGGATCGACGTTATCAAAAAGGTTCCAAGACCATAAAGTATATGTTTTTGAATATTTTAACATATATTCCCTATTGGGCTGTAAACTGTGCATCGGGCACGTGTGGACTTGCTTCGAAGGCATTCTTTGATTACTTGATGATATTTAATGGGATTTTAGATATTTTTTTACAATGCATTATGGTGTAAAATACTAAAGATAACAGCTGTTCTGATTTTTATTACAAAACAATCAATCTTTTTAAAAATTTATCCCTCCGACACAAAAGTGCCCTGCTCGGAGAGAATTACCCATGTAGAACATGCTCATAGCTCGTTAAAATTATAAATTGGAAATCCCCGAGATGTACGAGAGAGTATAAATACATGTTATAAAGAAGGGACAATATAGAAATTTTTTCATTTTTTTATTGAATTGAGTACGGGCATTACTCTTTTCGTAATAAACTGTATTAGAGATAGTATACAAATAGGTCTCATATTGATTTTATATTAAATTATATTATATTCATATTATTCTTGATACAAGATATTTGTTCACAGAATTGAGGAATTAGTTAGGGTCAAAAGGGATAGATGTGATACGGAATTACAAAGTTATCACTAGGGAATGCCAATCCTCAAAAATACGCCGGTTCCGACCTTTTTTGGAACAAAAATTTCGCATTTAAAAAAAAAACTGTCCACTGGGCTCATTCCCATCACGCGCTTCACCCGCAAGTTTGAGCGCGCCTAGAGCGCGCGTCTTTCGGATCTCGCGCTTCCCGCTCGATGGTAATCTCACCTCGCGCTCCGCGCTTAGTACTGAATTTACCTCGCGCTACGCGCTCGGCCTCTGTACCTCCCTACAGTTGTATAAAATGCTTGTGAAACTCAAAAGCGAAATATCGACTACTTTAATTTGATGAGTGTGAATTCTCTTTTGTTAAAGCTTCTCCGGCTTTAACGAATACATTCTCATCGCCTGTCTCACGCTGCGCACTCGATCAAAATTCATACAAAATGGTTAAGAAGTTTTGCTGCCTAATTTTTTTCGAGTGTTGTGTAGTTTTTCTAGAAATCAAATTTTTTTTTTAATTCTTACGATTGAAACAAAAACTACCCGTCCAATGGGAAAAATCATAACAAATTTACAGATATTTTTCGGGTGAACAACTTTTCTCTATCACTCTTCTGTGTTCGCCTTAGTCATTTTTCAAAAATTTTATTATTTCATTTTTATAGTTATTTTTCCTGATTGGAATGAAAACTACACATCCTGTAAAAGAAGTTGATAACACATTTAAATATATTTTCTTGGTGAAGAACTTGCCTCTATTTGATTTTTCCTAAGCTTTTGTCAATTGTCCAAAAGTTTTTTTGGTTCACAATTCTAGTTCATTTATATTTTCCCGTACCTTACATAGTTTGACGAAAAACATGAATCTTCCTATTACATTCTTATCATAATGAGAAGGTATTGGTTTTATGTGAAAATTGACTTTCGCGGAATTTATGAAATCTCCACGTTTTGAGACCTCCTGATTCTGAAAAAGTAGTTTTTACGTTGGTGTCTGTCTGTCTGTTGTCGTCGTCGTTGTCGTCGTCGTCGTTGGTATCTATATACTCTATAACTTTTGAAAGATTATTCGGATTGGATAGCCCTTTGGTACACATTTTGAGGGACGAAAAAGTCAGGTCAAGTTCGTTAGCCAACTATTTTGGATCAAAAATGAAAGAGGGGGAGAATTTTGAACATTTTTTTGGACTTTTTTTTTCCAAGACCCAAAAATTGTAAGTACGGTTTCTTGTGGTAAGTGAAAAATGGAACAATTTATCCTAATGATATTTTTTTATAGAAAAAAAAAATTGTCAGAGTTGTGGCATTTTCAAAATTCAAAAATATAAACGAAAATCAGAACTTTCAGCCAAATAAAGCAAGATTGAAAAGAATTTCAGGGAGAAAAAATGTTTCTTCAAGAAAGCCCTACAAAAGATGGTGAATACAAGTTTTTGGATTTTCTCAAAAAATCGTAAATTCCCATTTCGATCGCACAAAAAAAAAAGAAAAATAATCTGTGAACTAGATACCTTTCGAAAGAATAATCATATCCGATCGTGCTTTGGCACCCATTTCGAGGGACCAAAAATACAAATCGAGTTCAGCAATCATCTGTTTTGGATCAAAAATATCAAAAAAAAAGAGCGGGAGCATTTTGAACATTTTTTTGGATTTTTTTTCCAAGCCTCAAAAATTTTAAGTACGGCTCCTTGTAGTAGGTAAAAAGTGAAACAATTTATACTTATGGTTTTTTTAAATAAAAACTAAATTGTCAGAGTTGTGGAATTTCCAAAATTCGAAAATATAAACGAAAATGAGAATTTTCAGCCAAATCACGCAAGATATGAAAAAAAGTTTGGAGAAAAAAAATGTTTTTTTTCGGGAGCCCTTCAGAAGATCTTTACAACTTTTCGTGTTTATCGAAAAAAAGAAAATTCAAATTTTGGTCGCACGAAAAATAATGAAAAATAGAAAGATTCATTTTTCGGTCAAACTATGCAAGCTACGGGAATATATATATATGAACTAAACTTGCGCACCGAGAAAAAATCTACAAATTTGTTAAAACTAGCTTTTTGACTGGACGAGTAGTTTTTGCTACATTTAAAAAAAAACCATCAAATGAATTCATTTCGATCAGGAAAAATAACTATAAAAATGAAATAATAAAATTTATGAAAAATTGACTAAGGCTAACACTGAAGATTGTTGAGGAACAGTTATTCACCCCGAAAGAATAGCTGTAAATTTTTCATAATTTTCCCCATTGGACGCGTAGTTTTTGTTCCAATCTTAAAAAATAAAATTAAAAATTGAATTTCTAGAAAAACTACACAACATGTGAAACAAAATAAGGCAACAAAACTTCTCTATCGCTATGGACAAACTTTGATCGAGTGCGCAGCACGAGGCACGCGATGAGAATGTATTCGTTAAAGCCGGAGAAGCTTCAGCAAAAGAGAATTCACACTCATCGAATTAAAGAAGTAGACATTTCGCTTCTGAGTTCACAAGCTCTATATAAAACTGTAGGGAGGTACAAAGGCCGAGCGCGTAGCGCGAGGTAAATTCATATCCGAACGCGGATCGCGAGGTGAGATTACCATCAAGCGCGAAGCGCGATATCCGAAAGACGCACGCCTTATGCGCGCTCAAACTTTCGAGCGAAGCGAGCCGCGCGCAAAGCGCGTGATGAGCATGTGCGGGCGCGGCGGGCAGATTATTTAAAATTATTCTTCTGTGCGATTAAAATTGGAATTTTCGATTTTTTTGAGAAAATTCAAAAAGCTGTATTTACGATCTTGTAGGGCTCTCAAGAAGAAACATTTCTTCTCTCTATCTTCCTTTTCAATCTTGCGTTATTGGGCTAAAAATTTTCATTTTCTTTCATATTTTTGAATTTTGAAAATACTATAACTCTGACAATTTTATTTTTATCGAAAAAAATGATTATGATAAATTGTTTTACTTTTTACGTGCAACAAGAAGTTGTACTCACGATTTTTGAGTGTTGGAAAAATAAGTACTAACAATTTTTCAAAATGCTCCCCCTCTTTGATTTTTTATCCAAAAAAGCTGCTTAACGAACTTGACCTGTCTTTTTCTTCCTTCAAAATGTGTGCCGAAGGGCAATCCAATCCGATTAGTGTCTCCAAAGTTATGGAGTATACAGAAGACGACGACGACAATGACAACAGACAGACAGACAACAATGCAAAAAAATACTTTTTCGGAATCAAGAGGTCTCAAAACGTGGGCACAAAACTGTGAGCTTTCAAAAGAATGATCATATTCGATCGTGTTTAGGCACCCATTTCGAACGTGCAATTTGTGAGCAGTCCATTAGAGATACGGAAAAAAGTAAAAGTACTAAAATTGTTTATCTAAAACATTTGCATAAGTTTCTTCTCAATCGTTTTTCGAAAGGACAAGTAGTTTTTGTTCTTGCTCCAAGAATAGTCTAAAATGTAAAATTCCAGTTTAAGAACAAAATTATTCTTTGAAAGAACATTTACAAATTTTGTTTACTTTTTTTTCTCATGAGAGGTCAGAAGTACATGAATTAATATTATATCCATTTGATGCATTAGAGTTGAATGTAATATAGAAAATTTCGCATTCCGGACCGGTTTTGATCGAGTGCGCAGCACGAGACACACGATGAGAATGTATTCGTTAAAGCCGGAGAAGCTTTAACAAAAGAGAATTCACAATCATCAAATACAGCGGCCGACATTCTACTTTTCAGTTTCAAGAGCTTTATGCACAATTGTAGCACTCAAACTTGCGAGTGAAGCGAGCTGCGCGCGATGAGAATGTGCCCTCGCAGCGGAAAGTTTTTTTAAAAAGAAAATTTCACATTTTTTAGAGACGAACAAAAATACAGGAAGATTGAAAATTCTCATTTTTCAAAATGAGATGCAACATGTTCATACTAATTGTTTTCTGCCATACTTTGAACAATCGTACTTTTAAACGTCGAATCTTCTTTAATCTTTCTTTCCTTAATTCTTTAATCAAAATGCAAATAGAATCTGTAATGAAGGTTTCAGTTATCATAAGTTTGATCACAAAAAATACAAGGAAAGTTGCATCACGCAGGAAAAATTTTACATTTTACACTCTGAAGCTGAAATAAATGGATAGTATATTGATGAAATGTAACTACTTCGTCTAAGATAACTTCATTATTTTTTCGAGAATGAAAATATGTTTTTCAGAAAGCAAGGCTTCTTAAAAACACGAGGGATACAAATTCAGCTTCAAATTTATCTGCTTTTTAGAAATATCTTAATATTCGCATATTCGATTTTTTGCATAAGTTCGAGTTATTATGAAAAAAATCGAAAAAAAAATTCTTTTATCGTTCTATTTGTATAAATGCAATTGCCTATTTTTATTTCATATCTTCAGCTTACACCCTTTAAATATTACTAAAAATATAAATTCGAAAAATTAAATTCAACCAAAATTAAAACACGACACCAATATGAGTCAATTTGCTTCGAACCATTCATATTTCAAAAACACTTCGAAACAAAACATCCGGAGGATATCCGTTTGTTTGCATATGTATTGCAATACCTCTCTCTCTACACACAAATGTCTTTGTAAAATTTATGTGTAAAAATGATCCTTCAAATGATATAGAATTCCAATGGGCTATGGCATTCCACAAAAATATTCGAGATTAGAAAAAGTTTATATAAAAGTTTAATAATAATATTCACAACGTGGAACTGTCTAGTTTTGATAGTTTTATCTAAGAATTATATAAAAAATATGCTCACCTGAATTTCCACAAATACTAGATTATTTCAGATGTAAGGTTCGCTCTGAACATTTTTTCATGAAGTGGGAAAGCTGGAAATACATCATTACAAAAAATTGAATTAGCTAATAAGTAACAGAATATAAACATTTCGAGTATGAAAAACGAGAAAAAGAAATATTTACAAGAAGGTAAGTTTCATGGAACTTTTTAATATTATTTTCTAAATGTTTTGTTCAGTAAGTAAACACTAATTTGTCTGACACTAAGATTCGATTATCATTTCTAATAATGTGAAAAAATTTTTTTTTCTATCCGGCCATTAATAGGGTATTATTGCAATGATACATATATTGAGCACTTTGAGTTACAATTAATAACAAGGAACAATGGGTTCTTGAATAAATGAGGCATTCGATTTTCAAAGAGTCAAATAGTTTATTTACAAATCAGCTAGCTCATCGTAAACGCAGCACTTAGCTCGCGGCACAATAATTAATATATAATTCGCCTTTTTGGTAAGTTCATAACTCGTGAAAATTATCGGCAACGATTCGTACCTCGATAATAACGAATAAAAATAATCGCAGTCGCAATCATATATTTACCAATAATAATTACAATCATAATCATAGCTTCTTGCCTCTCCTATCATCCATATAATTACCCAAGTGAAAAAAACTATACAATTTATGTTTCAAAATAATTAAGTTGAATACCCTCTCAATGAAATCTTCCTAATCTTCGACAATTCTTCGGGATTACACTATACAACTATATTTATTTATAATCCACATAAAACATAATTTATGTAGATATTTTCACTTGGGTCGCCGCGGATGCCTAACAATTATAATTATAATAAATTAATAGCAGTCAGTGGTTCCGGCCGGAAATTCGAGACCGACTTCAATCACATTAATAATGGTAACGATGACTGTATAACATTAGCAATGATGCAATAATACTAATTACAAATAGCAATCGTAATTTTCAACCACGAAGTAGTATAAAGAGACGGAAATTATGGTTTTTGGAAAAAAAAAACACGAAATCGCGGAAAGTATTCAATTATTTTGACGGATCATAACCTAGATCATGAAAAAGGTTTCAAATTTAAATCTAAAAAAGCTTTAATAAAAAGCTTTAATTAAAAATTAAAAATGTTGAGCTATGTTGTGATGAAATAATTGAATCCTTTCATGAAAGGTGCCACTTGAGCATTTCTTTAGATTATTATATTTTATAACTGTACTATCTACTCCATAAAACTCCTATAAAAAAAATAATTTTGTTTTCAAAATATTTTCACATCCAGGTTGTTTGAAGATTTATTTTCAAGAATTTCAGCAACCATAAATCTTCAAATTTCCTAAATGCAAACTCGAAGCGAAAATTAATTTTTGTCCACGCATGAAAACCCTTAATACAACTTCGTGAATTTAACAATGATAATGATTGATCTACAATCGGCAAAGTGACGAAAAGTTGTAGGAAAGTGTGGTGATTTTTTCTATTAAATTTCCGTGAAGTCAAAATGGAAATGGAAGGTAAAATATGTACGTGTAATGAGAAAGGGCGGTGGTCATCTTATTAGAGAATCTGTGTCATTTTTAATAATCACTTCCTTGGGAAATTTTATTTGTGTAAATGTGATTCTTATGCGATTTTTGTCGAGTGTTGATGAATAACCTTAATAAGTGGTTCTAACAACACTTGGAAAATTGTTTTTGTGCGTGCGTGCTCGCCGTGGATATGCTTTTTATTTTGTCATTTATTATAGTTTTCCTTTCCCCTCTTCTTCGTGCACATCTTATTTTGTCATTATCATAGCTAATCAGAGTCACTCGAACCGCCTCCCTGTATTTCCCAGATTTTCAAAATTATCTTCAAAAATCAATTCATCGAGCCCCAAAATGTAAAAGAATCATAATTTGGATTGTTAAGAATATACATTGTCTTCAAGTAAGCATAATAATTGTTTGTGTTGAATAGGACTTGAATTTGATTTTTAAAGGTTGTTACCTATAGTATACGTGTTTTTATTAATTATCTTTCTTTTATCCTATGCTGAAAATATATACATATTTCTAAATTTTCGAAATACACTCCTCTAAGTGCCTTCGAATCCGTGAGGATAAGTGTTCGGAAGTAGCGTGTTACTTGAAAGGTTACTATTTTTTATTCAAAGGGGCAGAAACGATTTGAATCTCGATTCAAAGTTTCCAAATGATTTTTAATAATTTCATCAGAAAAATCAACGATTTATGGCTATAGTCTGATAAATTTTCAAAATTTAGCAGGAAAAAAATTCCCTTTGGTAGGAACAGTTAACATTAATTTATTCGAAATTGGAACCTGATTTGAGAGTTCTCAAATTTTGATTTAGGAAAATCAAATTAATCATTTTCAAGTTTATCAATATTTTTTATGGTGTCAAATTAATTTAGAAATATACAATAAATTTGAGCAAGTAGAAAATTTACCTGACCTCGCTTACATCTCCTTTATAATTTAAAAATTACGAATTGGAAAAAAATGAGGAAATTGTAAGTTTGTACTTTTGGTAAGTAACATGCCGAACACTAGGTTCGGATTAACAATCTGATCGCTCCCCTAAGAAGTTATCTGAATATCTCAGGATCAGAAAATGAGGAATTAGGCTTATAAGGTTTATAGCATGGGATCAGTGCCTGAAATGATGTTCGCTTTTGTGACTATAATAAATGAAGGGATTAGGGGGGAAAGGTGACATAAAATGACAGAAATGCTGAGATGAGGAGATTTAGAACCGAAATTACTTTCCGGATTGGTTGGAAAAGACTATGACGTGAATACTTTTATATGTTGTCTCTTCTTCCTATTTTTATTTTCTTCTTTATCGGAAAAATGATTTTTATCTTTATATTTGGATGAAAATACGATTTTATATTTCCTCATACTTTCTTTATGATGCAGTAGTCTTATCACGAGTTAATAAAAATCCAGTTCTAGGTCGAAGTTTACTGAAATAAGAAATAAAAAGGAAATTAATAGTCATTTTTGCCTCCTCGGGTAGGTTTATCAAACACATTTGTGCAATAAATCGAAGTTATATCATAAAATAAATAATTAGACGAATCAAACCTAGACATTAGGGTGGTCCAAAAATTTTTTTTTTCGAATTCTTATGCAAAACGCCCGGAAACTTGTTCAAATGCACAAAAAAATAGACGCAATTTTTTTCGCAATAATATTTAGAGGTGGCGCAAGCCCCATGAAGTTTAACACGTATTAGGCATGAAAAAAAGACGTTTTTGTAAATTTTATTCAGAATTTTCAATCTTAGGTAAATCGAGTTCGAAATTCACTGCTTCTCTTTACAATTAGTCACAGAATAAGAATAAAATATTACTTTTCAAATATTAGCCCCATCAGTCTGTTTTGTAGGATCTCAAAAAACCCCATAAGTGAAAAAATGTGTTTTTCGAGTTTTTGGCGCTAATTATGATTTTTTTGCGGTGTTTTCAACGCAGATTGTTTCAAATACATAAAAGTACTACTTTGTAATGATAATCAGATGTTTCTTAGAATTGTTTAAACAATTTATTAATGTTTCTAGCAAGTTTCTCTTCGAAAAGGGTAAGGAAGTTAATGTTTTTGCTGAATTTTCCAACTTATTTTCAACATTTCAGTTAAAGCGAGGTAGTAATCAATTAGAGTTTTGAAAATATAATTGTTTAAACAATTCGTTTTTGATTATAACAAGATTCACTTAGAAAAATTATACAAAGTTGCGGTTTTTCTGAAATTTTCAACTTTTTGTTCACTTTTCACCTGGAATATGTAATAATTTGATTTGATTTAGCAAGAATAATTGGTCAAAAAAATTGTAAATGTTTATAGCTATCTTCTTCTAGATTATTACTACATAGTTGCAGTTTTTTCCTGAAATTTCTAACTTTTTATCACTTTTCACTAAGAATAAATTAATAATCAATTCATGCTAAAAATTATTTTTCAAAAAATTAATTATCATTGCTGATAATATTTTCTTTGCTGATGATGAAAACTTGCAGTTTATTCTGAAATTTTTAACTTTTTGCCCAATTTTCCCTTAAAGTAAGTTAATACTTAATTTATTGAAAGAAAATAATTGTTGAAAAAAATTATTATTGTTTATGGTAATCTTCTCTTAGATAAGTGCTAATAAGTTCCGGTTTTTTTAAACTCTTCCGCTTTTTGTCCACTTTTCACTTGGTAAGGTAATAATTAATGCGATTCAACAAACATGCTTATTCAAACATTTAATTATTGTTAATGACTATTTTCTCTTAGACAAGTGCTAGAAAGTTGTGGTATTTTCTGAAATATTTAACTTTGCACTGAATGGAATTTGAAGGAAATTCAGTTAGATTGAATTGATTTAATTGTTGGTCAAATAATATGATTTTTTATTTAAAATCGAGAACTTTTTTGTTGAAACTTCAATCATTATATTTTCGATTAAAAATGTATATGTTTAGGTCGTAAATTCAACTCTTTGGTTAAAAGTTGAACTACTTTCTTGAAAATTCAATTTTTGCGAATTCAAATTTCACTGAATGAATTCAGTTTTTTTTAAACATTGGGAAAAGAACAAAAATAATTTACTGAAAACAATACAATACTATTTAAAATATGATTCTCTCTAATGTTTATTTATTATTTGTTCACATCTAAAAAGCTAAAGCAAAGTTAAACATTTCGGAAAAAACCGCAACTTTTTAGCTCTAAACTAAGACAAGATAGCCATAAACAATAATAGTTTGTTTAAACAATTATTTTTGTTAAATTAAAATGAATATTAACTCACTTCAAATGAAAAGTTGGCAAAAAGTTAAAAATTTCAGGAAGAAACCGCAACGATGTAGTATTATTCTAGAAGAAGGTTGCTATAAAAATTTACAATTTGTTTCAGCAATTATATTCTCTTAAATAAAAAAATATACATACTTTAAGTGAAAAGTGGACGGAAAGTTGAAAATTTCATAAAAACCGCAACTTTGTACCATTATTCTGAGAGAATATTGTTATGATTATTACCAAATTGTTTAATTATTTTTGCTTACTCTAATTGATAATTACCTCGCTTAAACTGAAGCGCTGAAAATAAGTTGAAAAATTAGAAAAAAACTTGACTTTCTAACCCTTTTCTAAGAGAAAGTTTCTAAAAACAATAACGAATTGTTCAAACAATTTAAATAAATATCTTATTATCAGTATAAAGTTGTATTTCATGTATAAAACAGACTAATGGGGGTGATATTTCAAAAGTAATATTTTATTTTCATTCTGTGACTAATTGTGAAGAGAAATGGCGAATTTCGAACTCGATTCACCTAATATTGAGAATTCTGAATTAAATTTACAAAAACGTCTTTTTTTCTTATGGGAAATACGTGTTGAGCTTCATGGGGCTTGCGCCACCTCTAAATAATAACAGAAAATGCGTTTTTTTTGTGGAATCGAACAAATTTCCGGAAGTTCTGCACAAAAATTCGAGAAAAAAAAATTCTAATGCATTTTCGGATCACCCTACTGAACATTGAAGAAAGCCTTTTGTGCGCTACAATTTGTGCATTTTTTAAACACATCACACCAGATTTGATCTAGAATTTATTTTTCTGAATGGTGTTTTCTTCTAATAAATCGTCTATCTACAAAATGAAAACCTTCTCTTAACTGAGATCTTTAAACTTCCTCAGCGAAATCTGATGTGAGAGTTTCAGAGTAGGAAATAGGGAATCTCTTACGCTTCATGAATTTTTTCGTAGTAAGAAAGAAGTTTAGGAAAAAAAAGGGATAGAGTCTTGGTCCTGAATAACATTAAACAAACCGGGAAGTG